>SJXQ01001074.1:295287-339962 GCA_006408695.1 Aepyceros melampus
CGCAGCCAGCTGGTCCTGTCACAGGAGCGGCAAACATTTTTTATTTTGCCTCTTAATTTTGCTCACCAGTAGTTTTTACCATGGAGGCGTTACGATTTTTTCCGTGGTTGAGTTTACTGCTTTTCCTTTATTGGACAGCCCAAAACCTTCACTATTTTGAGATTATACACCTTTGCTAATGATTCCTGCTGATACTTTAGAATAAATTATATTTAAAAAATCTGTTCGTGCTTCTATGATCCAGTTGATGGTTACATTTAATTGGGGGGGTGGACACCTTTATAATGTTGGTTCTTACTGTAGGCCTTCTCATTTGTTCAAGTCTTTCATTTTTTTCCCCTTACGAGCACTTTGTAAGTTTTCTCATAAATATTTGCATTTTTATATTATGGTTCTGTAGTAATTTATTGCTATGAAGATGGAATCTTTTCCCATTATTTCATCTTTTTTCTCTCGTATTTGATATTTCCCACTTTCCTTATTATGTGTATTTGAGATTGCTCCTTTTTCTCCTTAATTAGTGTAGCTAATGGTTATTAATTTTTTTATTGCAAAAGAATAGCTTTTTAATGTCTGTAGCATCTGTAGTAATGTCTCTCCCATTATTACTGACATTGATTTTAATGCTATAACTGTCCTCTAAATACTGCTCTAGCAGCATCCCTTAAATTGTGGTATGTTTTGTTTTTCATTTCCATTCAGTTTTTTAAACTTCCCTTGTGACTTCCTTTTTCACCTGTTGGTGGTTCAGAAATTTGTTGTTTAATTTCCAAACATTGGGGATTTTCTAAATCTTTGTCTATTACTGGTTTCTAGTTTAATTCTGTTTTGGTTAAAGAATTTACTTTGTTACATAATTCAGTTCTTTAAACCTTGTTGACTTGTATTTCCCTGGAGGTCCAGTGGTTAAGAGCCACTTGCCAATGCATGGGACATGCTTGGATCCTGGGAGGATTCCACATACCTGGGGCAGCTACTGTCCATGCTCAGCAACAAGATAAGCCATCACAATGAGAAGCCTGCACACTGATGAAGAGTAGCCCCCGCTCACTGCAACTAGAGAAAGCCTGCTTGTAGCAACGAAGTCCCAGCACAGCCAAAAATAAAAAATACAAGTTTTGTTTTATTTTATGGCCAATGATACATTATACCTTGAGGATGTTTTTTATGTACTTTAATGATTTTTGTACTGTTAGTGGTAAGAGTTTTCTGTAAATACTAAATGGGTCAAGTTTGTTGATAGTGTGGTTCAGTTTTTCTGTATCCTTACTGATTGTCTATAGACGTGTCTTATCACCTACTGAGAAAAGAATCCTGAATTCTTGAGCTGCAGTTGTGGATTTTACCTATCTTTTCTTTCAGTTTTATCAACTTTGGGTTCTTATATTTTGAAGTTCTTTTGTTCATAAACATTTAGGATTGTTACGTGTTCTGGTGACTTGATACATTTATCATTATCATTTATCAAAGTGACATTAGGTAATATCACACTTTATCCCTGGTAATTTTTCTTGTTCAGTCTACTTTGTTATTAATCAACCCAGCTTTCTTTTGATTAATGTGTGCAAGGAATCTTTTACTATTTTTTTCCCCACTGTGCTGCATGTCATGCAGGATCTTAGTTTCCCAACCAGGGATTGAACCCATGCTCCCTGCTCCCTGGTTAAGTCCAGTCTTAACCACTGGACTGACAGGAGACTCCCTATCCTTTTTTGTTTTGATCTAGCTATTGTTGGTGAAAATTCAGTTAACAGTCAAGAAAATTTTATTTGAGCCAACCTGAGGATTATAACCCAAGAGACAGACTTAGGAGCTCTGAGAACTGTTCTGTCTATTAGATGTTGAAGGCATAGTCATATACTTTTTTTTGAACTTTTTATTTTGTATTGGAGTATAGCCAATAAAGAACTTTGTGATAGTTTCAAATGAACAGCAAGGGACTCAGCCATACAAATACATATATCCATTCTCCCCCAAACTCCCCTCCCATCCAGACTGCCGCATAACACTGAGCAGAGTTCCCTATGCTATCCAGTAGGTCCTTGTTGGTTATCCATTTTAAACACAGCACTGTGTACATGTCCATCCCAAACTCCCTAACTATCCCTTCCCCTCAGCAACCAAACCAAGTTTGTTCTCCAACTCTGTTGAGTCTTTTTCTGTTTTGTAAGTTTATTTGTATAATTTCTTTTTAGATTCCACATATATAAGGGATATTAGACACTATTCTGACCACTTCAATATGACAATCTCTTGTCCATTTTTGAGACAGGATCATTTATCAAAATGACATACTGACATAAAGTTCACCAAGTATACAGTAGTTCAAGTAAGCATATGCAGAATGAACCTCAAGTCATCATGACCCCTTACAGAGTTGAGAAAGAATGTTACTCTTTTAAGAAGTTACATTACTCGCATCAAAAGAAAACAGATCTTTATGGCAAGTAGGCATTCCTACCTTTGAGGCAGTGTGGTTAATATGTAACGCAGATGGACATATCATACTAAACAGGGAGGGAGGAGGCTCAAATAAACTTCTTGAGTGAATTACAGTGAACATTTAAATATATTCCACTGCTTTGTGTGTAAGTTACGATCCTTAAAACTATACTTTCATCAACAATTTCATCATCTCATCTTTTATGCTATTAATGTCATATTTTACTTTTACATATCCTATAAATTCACAAAACTTTTCTGGTCTTTTTGCTTTAGACATTCAGTTATCTTTTAGATTGATTAAAATGTCTTTTATAGTTCTCTTTTTTTAACCACTCCCAGAGATCTTTATTTCTTTGTGTAGATCCGCATTTCTGTCTGGTATCCCTTCTACCTGAAGAACGTCTTTAAAATTTTTTGTTGTACTATAGGACTATGGGTAATGCATTCTCTGTTTTTGTTTGATAAGGTTTTTACGTCACTTTTTTTTTTTTGTGAGATATATTTGCTGGGTAAGAATACTGAATTGGTAGTTTTTTCTTTCTTTTTTTTAAAGATGTCACTACATTGCCTTCCAGCTTATATCGTTTCTGATGAGAAATTGTGATTTTTTTTTTTATGTTGATTCCTCTGTACAGGCAAACCTCCGAAACGGCATTCAGTTCCAGATCACTGCAATAAAGCAAGTCACATGAATTTTTTGTTTTCTCAATTCATATAAATTTGTTTACCTTTATACTGCAGTCTAGGGGCTTCCCTGGTGGCTCAGAGGTTAAAGCGTCTGTCTGGAATGCAGGAGACCCAGGTTCAATCCCTGGGTCGGGAAGATCCCCTGGAGAAGGAAATGGCAACCCACTCCAGTACTCTTGCCTGGAGAATCCCATGAAGGGAGGAGCCTGGTAGGCTACAGTCCATGGGGTCACAAAGAGTCGGACACGACTGAGTGACTTGTACTCAGCATACTGCAGTGTATTAAGTCTGCAATAGTGTTATGCCAAAAAAATGTATATAACCTTATTTGTTTTAAAAATATGTATTTATTTGGCTGTGCTGGGTCTTGGTTGCAGCAGGCAAGATCTTGGGTCTTAGTTGCAGCATGTGGAATCTTTAGCTGTGGCAGGGCCATGCCTGGTGGCTCGTTGGTAAAGAATCTACCTGCCAGTACAAGAGACTTGAGTTCTGTCCCTGGGTCGAGAAGATTCCTTGGAGGAGGAAATGGCAACCCACTCTGGTATTCTCATCTGGAAAATTCCATAGACGGAGGGGCCTGGTGGGCTCCAGTCCATGGGGCCATGGAGTCAGACTTGACTTCCTGACTGAGCACACACACGGATCTTCTGGTTGGAGCCTGTGAACTCTTAGTTGCAGCATGTGGGATCTTGTTCCCCAACCAAAGATCAAATCCAAGCCCCCTTCTTTGAGATCATGGAGTTTTAGCCACTGGACGACCAGGGAAGTCCTCTACATGCCTTAATTTAAAAATGCATTATTACTGGGACTTGCCTGAAGGTCCAGTGGCTAAGATTCTGTGCTTCCACGCAGGGGACCTTGGTTCAATCCCTGGTCGGGGAACTAGATCCCACATGCCACCACTGAGTTTGTATGCTGAATGAGGAGATCCTATGTCTCAACTGAGATTGAAAATCCTGCATGCTGCAACTAAGACCCAGTGGAGCCAAATGAGTAAATAAATAATTAAAAATGTTCTTACTACAAAGTGCTAACCATTATCTAACAATGCTGAGTTGCCACAGACTTTCAATTTGTTTTTTAAAAAAAGCAATCAAGAGAGAGAGAAGAAAAAAGGTGTGTCTATATGTAACATGTCAGGCTTTTTTCTGGCTGCTTTCAAGAATTTCTCTTTGACTTTGACTTAAATATGATATGTCCAGGTGTGTCTTTGTTTTGTTTTTTGATACTTACCCTTTTTGGATGAATTAGCCTACTTTCTTGGATCTGAGGTTTGATATTAGCCATTTTTGGAAAATTCTTGGTGTTTATGTCTTCAAATACTACTTTTAAACATATTTATGTATATATCTGGCTGTGTTGAGTCCTAGTTGCAGCCCGTGGGATTGTCATTGTGTCACGTGGAATCTTTTGTTGTGGTCCCCAGACTATAGTTGTGGTGGGCAGGCTCAGTAATTGCGATGAGCATGCTTAATTGCTCCGAGGGGCATGGAATCTTACTTCCCCAACCGGAGATCGAGCCTGCACCCCCTGCGTTGGAGGTGTGGAGGCTTGACCACTGGACTGCCAGGTTTTTGGTGATACATTATTTTTGAAAATAATTATTTATGTATTTACCTGTGCTAGGTCTTAATTGGGCACGTGGGATCTTCAGTCTTCATTGCAGCATGTGGGGTCTTACTTTTAGTTGTGGCATGCAAGCTCTTAGTTGTGGGATGTGGGCTCTAGTTCCCTGGCCAAGAGTTGGGCCTGGCCCCTGTACTGGGAGTGTGGTGTCTTGGCCGCTGGGCCTCCAGGGAAGCCCCTCCAGCACATCTTTGTTAGGCCATTTGATACTGCGCTATAGCCCTTGGACTCCGTGTCTTTTTCTTTTTTAAACTTCCTTTTTGTGTCTCAGTTTGGGTAGTTTCTTTGGACCTATCTTCAGAGCTGAAAATTTTCTCAGCTCTCTTGTAGCATTGCATATTGAAGATGGTCTTTCAACTCTGTTACTGCATTCTTTTAGCATTTCCATTTTTTTCTTGATGGTTCCATCTCTTGAAGTTCCCTATTTGTTAATTCATTTTGTAAGTCTTTCCCACAAAGCTTTAATATATGAATAATAATTTTAAATTCCCTGTTTGATAATTTAACCAGTTATGTTTTCTGTTGTTTGTTTTGTCAGTTAACAGTTATCTTAGTCTCACCTTTTCAGATGTTTCATAATGTTTGATTGAAGGTGGGTTCTGCCAGCATGATCCTTTTTGCCCTTTCTGAACAGGCAAAAGGACTAGCCCATGAGGTGGAATTTTCTCAGGTGATGTGTAACAATTTACAAACAAGTCATTCGGGAAGTTCTGAGGCAAGTCAGACCTTTAATAATAATATCTTCTGTTTTCCTCTATTCCAGTTCTGCCTTCATAGTTCTCTGCCTTTATCCAAAAGCTGCAAAAAATGAACAAATCCCAGGTGAGTTGTTTATTCCTAACTTTTCTGTGCATTTGAGGAAATATATAAGGACCTAGAAAATGAAAGGTATAAATGAGTAAAATTCAGAAAAACATAGTAAGAATAATCAATACCAGCAGACAGAAAGTGAAAATCAAGTTAATCAGGTATTTTTTAAAAAGTTAAAACGTAAATCAAGTTAATTAAGCAATTATTGCATTGATTATGAATACCATTTCCTTGGTTCTCAAGTATTAGGGCTAAATTAGTTTTATGAACATTCATATAGATGGTGTTTTGAGCAGCATTCCCAGGAAGAAAAGCAGATTATTATTTTATCTCTAGTTATTTCATATAGCATTCTTCAGGGTAATACAGTGTGTATTTTATTTTTCCAGTGAGATTAACATGCCAGAAAACTCGCTAAAGAGCTGGATATGTATTTAAATCCCCCTAACTTAAACAGTTCCATTGTCATTACTTTCTTGAGTAGCATTCCAGAATGTACTTCTACATATTTACACAAGTATAAGTACAGATTATTATGAGATGGCATACTAATTATACTGTTCTGCTTATATGCGTTTTGTTTTGCTTTTAATGAATAGACTTCATTTTTTTAGAATAGTTTTGAGCTTACAGAAAATTTGAGTGAAAAGTACAGAATTCCTTTCCTCCCTCTGCACACATGGTTTCTTCTCTTATTAACATCTTGCATTAATGTGGTATAGCTGCTAAAATTGATGAGCCAATACTGATACTCTAACTAAAGTTCATCGTTTACATTAGGATTTGCTTTTGGTGTTGTGCATTCTGTATGTTTTGACAAATGTGTAATGACATGTATCCACCATTATTGTATCTTAGAGAATAGTTTCACGTCTCACAAAATCCCCTGTGCTTCATCTATTCATCCTTCCCTCCCTTTCCTTGAGTACCTGGCAGAATTGGAGGGGCAGTAAAAAAGATATATATTACCTATATATATATATGTATCAGTGGTTTCCTTTTCCAGAATGTTATAAAGTTGGAATCAGTCAGTATATAGCCTTTTCAGACTTTCATTAATATTCTGCATTTAAAGTTCTTCCATGTCTCTTCATGACTTGACAGCTTATTTCTTTTTAGCACCCAATCATATTTCATGTTCTGAATGTACCACTATTTATTTACCCATTGAGCAATTGAAGGACATCTTGGTTGCCTCCAGGTTTTGACAGTTAGGAATTAGGCAGCTATAAACGTGTCTGTGTAGTGTTTTTATGAATGTAAGTTAATCATTTGGGTAAATGCTAAGGAAAACTAATGCTGGATTGTACAGCAAGAGTAGTTTGTGAGAAACTGCTCAACTGTCTTTCAGAGTGGCTATAATATTCGCATTCCCACCAGCAGTGAGTGAGAGTTTGTGTTGCTTCACGTCCTTGCCAGTATTTGGTGGTGTCAGTGTTGTGAACTTTGGCCACTTTAATAGGTGTTTTGCAGTGTATTTGATACTTCTCTGACATCTTAAGTATCTTTACACATGTTTACTTACCATCTGTGTATCTTCTTTAGTGAAGTGCCTGTTAAGGTCTTTGGCCCTTAAAAAATTTTTTTTTTTTACTGAAGTATAGTTGATGTACAATGTTGTGTTACTTTCTGCTGTACAGTGAAGTAATTCATTTACTTCATGTGCATTCGTTTTTAAAAAATATTCTTTCTCATTATGGTTTATCATAGGATATTGAATATAGTTCCCTGTGTTAATTCTGGGGACTTCGTTGTTTATCTGTATGTCATAGCTTACATCTGCAGACCCTAACCTCCCTCTCCATCTCTCCCGCACCCCCTGCTGCTTGGCAACCACAGGTATGTTCTCTGTGGGCATGATTCTGTTTCTGTTTCACAGATAGGTTACTTTGTCTTATTTTTTAGATTCTGTATATGAGTAGTTTTATATGGTATTTGTCATTCTCTTTCTGACTTACTTCACCTAGTATGCTATTGTGTGTGGGCCACTAGTGGATTCCATTATACTTAAGTATCTGATCTCGTTTGGATTCTCTTCCCATGTAGCTATGACAGTGTTGAGCGCACTTCCTTGTTCTGTCCAATGCTTGTTTGTTTTGCTTTGATGTATCTCTGGGTGTCTCTTTGTGACACTCTATCTGTGTCTAAGTGTGTATGGTTTCATCTCAAACTCCTCGGTTATCTCTTCAATCACTGTATATTTGCCTTTTTTAAGCCTAAGTTGTTGTCTGACTCCGGGAGTCTCTTTGCATTTCCTAAATTAATTCATTGTATGTATTTTTAGATTGAGGCTTTAGGGGATTCCCTGTGCCATTTGTCTTTTCAGATGGCATTTGTAAGGAATTCCCTGAGCCAATTGTCTTTGTCTCATTTACTTGATACAGTCTGATCATCTCCAGTATCTGCCATGTTGCTGCAGATAACATGATTTCATTCTTTCCTAAGGCTAATTGTTCGTGGCATATATGTGGCACAACTTCAGTATATAAAGCTTATAGAGTTGTGGTTGCTTCCATATCTTAGCTATTGTGAATAATGGGTTCCTGAATGTTGAGGTGCCTTATTTCATAGTATAGTTTTCCATGCATATAGGCTTGGACAATCTCGCTGTAGGTCTGGGTTTCGTTTTAAAGGAACTTGCATAAGGTTCTGCATCTTGTCTCAGCAGTTTTCATTCCCAGAGGCAGTGGAAGAGGGTTCCCTTGTGGCTCAGCTGGTAAAGAATCCTCCTGCAATGCGGGTGACCTGGGTTCGATCCCTGGGTTGGGAAGATCCCCTGGAGAAGGGAAAGGCTACCCACTCCAGTATTCTGGCCTGGAGAATTCCAGGGACTGTGGAATTCTGCGGGGGTCACAAAGAGTAGGGCACCACTTTCACTTTCAGTATTTATCCCTGTGCTGGAATATTATGGCTGCTCTGGCACCTTAGTGCCGGGAAAGAGTGCCTTCCTGAAATGTGGGGTGCCTATGTTGTTTCGAAAGATGCATTTCCCTGAATATAGGGCCTGGTGAGGGCTTACAGGATCCTCGTGGTAGGTGCTGGTAGGTGTTCTAAAGGAACCTGCCTAAGGTTCTCCATCGTGGCTGGTTGCAGTTTCCATTTCCAGGAGCAGTGGAGGGGGGTTCCCTTCTCTCCCTGCGGGTCTCCAGCATTTATTGTTCTGATTTCCTGGTGAGGGCTGCCTGATGAGAGTTGGTTGTAGGTTTGCTTGGCATTTCTCTAAGAATGAGGAAGGCGGAGTTTCTTTAGAGGTGTGGATAGTTGGTTTCCACTAAGTGTGAGGACAATTTACTGTTTGCAGTCGGGTTTTGAAAGTCGGGCCTGTTTTGAATTCTGTCTCTCTGAGCTACCGTAGGTTATTTGTCGAGGGCAGGGTCATTTAGCTTAATCAGGCAGGCTTCTGACTGGGAAGAGCATATTCAGTTCAGTTCAGTCACTGTCATGTCCAACTCTGGAGACTCCGTGGACTGCAGCACGCCAGGCCTCCCTGTCCATCACCAACTCCTGGAGCTTATTCAAACCATGTCCGTTGAGTCAGTGAGGCCATCCAGCCATCTTATCCTCTGTCGTCCCCTTCTCCTCCCGCCCTCAATCTTTCCCAGCATCAGGGTCTTTTCCAAGGAGTCAGTTCTTTGCATCAGGTGACCAAAGTATTGGAGGTTCAGCTTCAGCATCAGTCCTTCCAATGAATATTCAGGACTGATCTCCTTTAGGATGGACTGGTTGGATCTCCTTGCAGTCCAGGGGACTCTCAAGAGTCTTCTCCAGCACCAGAGTTCAGAGCTCTTGATTTGACGATGTTGTTCCAGGAAACGGCCACAAGGCAGAAGCACTTTTGCTGGCTGTGGTCAGTCAAGTGGGCACCCAGAACCTGAGCCAAAGTCGTGTTCCTGAGTTGTAAAGTGGCGTGCAGACTGCCCGAGTAAACACCAGAGAGCTTGGGTGTCATTCCTCCATGCCTCTTTCCTTTCACAAAGCCCCCCTCACCACCTCCGCCTGGCCAGAGCCATCTCAGCCGCCAGAAAGGTGCTGTGTTGACGGTGTTTCTTATATACGTGGATTCTGTAAGGAAGAAGTTGAAATTGGGAACCCCCCCGCCAGGAGAAATAGAGACGGGGATTTTTTTAAATGCTTCCAGCCCAGAGTGGAAGTGGGCGTGCAGCAGCCCCGGTGTAGGTGCAGGAGCGCCTGGCAGACTGGTCAGCTGTGGCGTGTCCCAGAGGGGACCAGGCGCTATAGATGCAGTGGGGGCTTCTGCGCCCCAGCCTGCGGGGCTCTGGGGGTGCGCTGGCACCCCAGTCACCAGGCCTGAGGGGGTTGGGGTATGTGTTTGTTTTCATTTTCTCCTGTCCCTGTAATGTGTATTTTGCACTGGAGTCTACTCGATTCCTGTTACCGTGTTTGTGGTGGAACAAGCAGTGGATTCCTTTATACTCACACGTCTGTTCTTTTTGGAGTCACTTCCCCTTTAGCTGCTGACAGACAGTGCTGAGCACACGTCCGGATCCTGTCCAGGCTGCGCTTGTCCATTGCTCTCTGATGTTCTGTGGGTCTCCTTTTGACCGTGTGTCTGTGTCTGCGGTGTACTGCTGAATCCCAACTTCCTCAGGGATCTCTGCACCCCGACCCCGACCCCCAGGGTCCGTCTTGTGTTTGATAACCTTACATTTGTTGTGTGACTGGGAGTCGGACTGTATTTGCTAGTAAGTTTTAGTTGATTGTATTTTTTGATTCCACCTATAAACAATACCCTGTGCCATTTTTTTTCCCTGTCTGATTTACTTGACACACTGTGATCATCTCTAGATCCTTCCACGTTGCTTCAAATGGCATTTTTTCATTCTTTTCTATGCCTGAGTAATTGTCCAAGGCATATATGAAGCACAGCTTCAGTATTTACCCGTGTACAAGGACTTTATGGCTGTTTTGGCGCCATGGCGCTGGGAAAGAGTGCCTTCCTGCAAGATGGCAAGAGCCATCTGAGACCCAGAAAAGTCCTGTTTTGAGGCTGTTTCCTGCATAGGTGGAGAGACCGTAAGAAGTTGAACTTGGGAACCCCCCTACCAGGAGAAATGGAGACAGGGGGACCTTTACAAGTGCTCCCAGCCCAGAGTGTCCAGTAGTTTGGGGTGCAGTAGCCCGGGTGTAGGTGCAGGTGGGCCTGACTGTTTGGTCAGCTGTGGTCTGCTCCAGAGGGGACCGGGCGCTGTAGGTGCAGCGAGGGGCTCATGTCCCGGCAGTCCTCTCTAGCGCCCCCAGCCCCGTAGTGTCCAGCCCTTAGATCCTAGCCTGCTGGCTCCCCAGGAGTATGACCACCCAGGTCACTGAGGCCTGGGTGGACGAGAATGGTCATTTTTTTTTCATTTTCTCCTTCCCATGTAATTTTTTTCATGGAAATATAATAGTTTTACATTGTTTTTAGTTTTAGGTAGAAGAAATTTATTTAGTTATGTATGGAGTTCTGATCAAGTTGGTCTTGAACTTATCAGAATCTTTAAAGTCATATATTCTGTATTGTAAGAATATTTATTAAGTTAAAAAGAAGTATGTGGAAGACTCCATACTTCCGGACTGCTGCGCCGTCACTCTTGTTTCCTCGCTGCAGTCTGACCGTGTTTGGGCCGTTTCCTGGTCTGTCCTTCTGCTGAGGGAGCTGGGAGGATGCGCCAACAATGCCCCGCCCCCACTGGATGTGCTGGCTGTTTCCCGTGCACGGTACCACGTACTGTTGGCCATTAATGTCCTTCTACAGCTAAGGCTGTCCTTGGACACCGAAATCATTCACTGCCTTTCCTCCGATAAAACTGGAATGTTACCTCATCTCCACGGGTCCTTTCGCAGGGGTTCCCACCTCCATCGTTCCTCTGGTTCCCCCTCCAGCTCACAGGGTCCTGACAGGTCGTTTTCCCAGGACTGGAATGTTTTCAGGGATGACAGTAACGAGGAGGACATAGCCTCAAGCTGGTGGTGGTTTGGTCAGGAGTGTTCACTCTGATTTCCATGTCACCAGCCAGACTTCCTCTACGGCTCACTTTTCCTGAGACCGCAGAGTGGCTGAAGGAGATTCCGCAGCCTTCTTCTCCAGCCTTCTGGCCATTTTCCCAGCAGCAGCTCTTATACTGGTGCTTCTGGGCACTTCTGTGAACTGGTCTGTCCTGCCTTCAGTGACAGGTGCCCTCACAAAAGTACTGTCGATAATTGAAAACGACTTCAAATAGAGAAAGACTTAAGAAACCAGTTTCAAGAGTTAAATTTTACTCACATTGTTTAAGAAACCAAGAACATGAAAAGATTTGTAACATCACTAATTTTGCAGTAAATGCCAGTCAGCAATACTTTGAGCTGCTCCTCTGGCACCATTCAGAATGGTCCTCCTCACAAAAACTACAAAGAAGAGATACAGGAGTGGGAGAGGATGAAAGGGACCCTCTCTAGGCTGCTGCTGGCCATGTCAGTGGTAGCAGCCACTGGGAAGATCAGTGTGGAGCTTCCTTAAAATCTTAGAAGAGGTACTTCTCTGGTGGTCCGATGCGTCAGGCTTAGCTTTCCAATGCAGACGGTGGGGCTTCGAGCTCTTGTCAGGAAGCGGGATCCCAGATGCCTGGTAGCAGTAACAACCAAAACATTACCCAGAAGACAAGTGTAACAAATTCAATAAAGGCTTTAATGATGGTCCACATTTAAAAAAAAAATCTTAAAAAAGTTCTAAGAATAGAGCTGCCAGATGATGCAGCAATCCCATCCCCAGACCTGTATCTAGGAGAACACACCCGGAAGAGACACACGCACCCTGGTTCTCTGTGGCACAGTTGTTAGAAAGTGTGTATTTATCTGGCCGCCTCAGACCTTAGTCACGGCCCAGGGCACCCTCAGTCTGCACTGCAGCATGGGGGATCTAGCTCCTTGGCCGGGGATCAAATCGGGAGCCCCTGCGTCAGGAGCTCATTCGTAGTCTGAGCCCCTGGACCACCGGGAAGCCCCACTATAACACTTTGACAGCTGCCAAGAGTGGAAGCACCTAAGTGTCCACCAGTAGATGAATGGCTAAAGATACAGCCAGCGGAGCACTACTGGCTCATGAACAGATCATGCCCTTGCTGCAACATGAAGGACCTGGAGATGATGCTGTTGAGTGGTGTGAGCCACACAGAGAGGACAACGTAAAGATACCATTCATAAGCTGGATGTAAAAGTTGATAGTAATGAACTAGTTTACCAACAAGAAAGAGTCACAGCTATAGAAAACAAACTTACCGTTACCAGAGGGGAAAGATAGGACAGACAGACAAGCTAGGAGGTTGGAACATACATACACTCTTGCATATGGAGAAGAGCTAATCGACAGGGGCTGCTGTACAGCACTGTACTCACACTGTACTTACCTGGACGGAAAAGAGTCTAAAACTGAGCATGTGGACACCTGTCAGTATGTGAGTCAGGTTGGTGTACGCAGAACAAACAGCACTGTAAAGCAAATATTCTCCAGTTTAAAATACGGATATTAATTCAGAAAGAAAAACAGAAATGCCTGCTGTATTCCCTTGGGCCCCACTCACCCAGGCTGGTGGCACATCCCTGGTGCCTGAGCAGACTTGGGTCCCAAGGCTGGCTGTCATGAAATACAGGGTGTTGGGGAGGATGTACCAAGAAACATGTCCCCTTTGACCCATAGTGCCTGGCCCCCTCTGCATGGAGCCACAGTCTTCCAAGTCCAGGGGCAGCCAGGATACAACTTGGGCAGCCGCAGGATGGTGGACCTTCTGGCCTGGAAGAGACCTGAAAAGCCACCTCGTCCCCACCTCTCCTTGTGGTGGGTGACCGTCTCCAGCCTGCCCCGTCAGAGCTGACCCCCTCCGATGACAGTACCCTTCACAGGAGGTTTTCAGGGCTAGGGGTCTGTCCGGAAGATGAAGGGTAAGAGGGGTGAGACTCAGGCCCTTTGGTGTTTGGTCAGGCGTATCCCACTCTGATTTACAACCCAGGAATAGGACCTTCCCTCCCTCAGGCTCATATTCCGAGTAACCAGAACGGGACAAGAAGAAATCCTGCCACCTTCTGGCCATTTCTTATAAAAACAGCTTTAAAGTCAGTGCTTAGGGGCACTTCATAATCACTAGACCTTTGGGGCTGTAAATGATCAGTTCAGTTCAGTTGCTCAGTCGTGTCCGACTCTTTGCGACCCCATGAATCACAGTACGCCAGGCCTCCCTGTCCATCACCAACTCCCGGAGTTCACTCAGACTCACATCCATCGAATCAGTGATGCCATCCAGCCATCTCATCCTCTGTCATCCCCTTCTCCTCCTGCCCCCAATCCCTCCCAGCATCAGAGTCTTTTCCAGTGAGTCAACTCTTCGCATGAGGTGGCCAAAGAACTGGAGCTTCAGTTTTAGCATCATTTCTTCCAAAGAAATCCCAGGGTTGATCTCCTTCAGAATAGACTGGTTGGATCTCCTTGCAGTCCAAGGGACTCTCAAGAGTCTTCTCCAACACCACAGTTCAAAACCATCAAGTCTTCAGTGCTCAGCCTTCTTCACAGTCCAACTCTCGCATCCATACATGACCACAGGAAAAACCATAGCCTTGACTAGACGGACCTTAGTTGGCAAAGTAATGTCTCTGCTTTTGAATANACTCACGTCCATCGAGTCACTGATGCCATCTAGCCATCTCATCCTCTGTCATCCGCTTCTCCTCCTGCCCCCAATCCCTCCCAGCATCAGAGTCTTTTCCAATGAGTCAACTCTTTGCATGAGGTGGCCAAAGTACTGGAGTTTCAGCTTCAGCATCATTCCCTCCAAAGAAATCCCAGGGCTGATCTCCTTCAGAATGGACTGGTTGGATCTCCTTGCAGTCCAAGGGACTCTCAAGAGTCTTCTCCAACACCACGGTTCAAAAGCATCAATTCTTCAGCTCTCAGCCTTCTTCACAGTCCAACTCTTACATCCATACAGGATCACTGGAAAAACAATAGCCTTGACCAGACGGACCTTTGTTGGCAAAGTAATGTCTCTGCTTTTCAATATGCTATCTAGGGTTGTCATAACTTTCCTTCCAAGGAGTAAGCATCTTTTAATTTCATGGCTACAGTCACCATCTGCAGTGATTTTGGAGCCCCCCCAAAATAAAATCTGACACTCTTTCCACTGTTTCCCCATCTATTTCCCATGCAGTGATGGGACCAGATGCCATGGTCTTAGTTTTCTGAATGTTGAGCTTTAGGCCAACTTTTTCACTCTCCTCTTTCACTTTCAACAAGAGGCTTTTTAGTTCCTCTTCACTTTCTGCCATGGGGTGGTGTCATCTGCATATCTGAGGTTATTGATATTTCTCCCAGCAATCTTGATTCCAGCTTGTGCTTCTTCCAGCCCAGTGTTTCTCATGATGTAGGGTGACAATATACAGCCTTGATGTACTCCTTTTCCTATTTGGAACTAGTCTGTTGTTCCATGTCCAATTCTAACTGTTGCTTCCTGACCTGCATATAGATTTCTCAAGAGGCAGGTCAGGTGGTCTGGTATTATCTCTCTCAGAATCTTCCACAGTTTCTTATGATCCACACAGTCAAAGGCTTTGGCATAGTCAATAAAGCAGAAATAGATGTCTTTCTGGAACTCCTGTTTTTTCGATGATCCAGTGGATGTTGGCAATTTGATCTCTGGTCCCTCTGCCTTTCCTAAACCAGCTTGAACATCTGGAAGTTCACAGTTCATGTACTGCTGAAGCCTGGCTTAGAGAATTTTGAGCATTACTTTACTAGCGTGTGAGATGTGTGCAATTGTGTGGTAGTTTGAGCATTCTTTGGCATTGCCTTTCTTTGGAGTTGGAATGGAAACCGACCTTTTCCAGTCCTGTGGCCACTGCTGAGTTTTCCAAATTTGCTGGCATATTGAGTGCAGCACTTTCATAGCATCATCTTTTAGGATTTGAAGTAGCTCAATTTGAATTCCATAACCTCCTCTAGCTTTGTTCATAGTGATGCTTCCTAAGGCCCACTTGACTTCACATTCCAGGATATCTGGCTCTAAGTAAGTGATCACACCATCATGATTATATGGTTCATGAAGATATTTTTGTACAGTTTTTCTGTGTATTCTTGCCACCTCTTCTGCTTCTAGTAGGTCCATACCTTTTCTGTCCTTTATTGAACCCATCTTTGCACAAAATGTTCCCTTGGTATCTCTAATTTTTTTGAAGAGATCTCTAGTCTTTCCCGTTCTGTTCTTTTCTTCCTCTATTACTTAGCGATCAGCATTGATCGCTGAGGAAAGCTTTCTTATCTCTTCTTGCTATTCTTTGGAACTCTGTTTTCAGATGCTTATATCTTTCCTTTTTTCCTTTGCTTTTCACTTCTCTTCTTTTCCCAGCCATTTTTAAGGCCTCCTCAGACAGCTATTTTGCTTTTTTGCATTTCTTTTCCATGGGGATGGTCTTGATCCCTGTCTCCAGTACAATGTCATGAACCCATTCCATAGTTCATCAGGCACTCTATCTATCAGATCTAGGCCCTTAAATCTATTTCTCACTCCTACTGTATAATCATAAGGGATTTGATTTAGGTCATACCTGAATGGTCTACGGGTTTTCCCTACTTTCTTCAACTTAAGTCTGAATTTGGCAATAAGGAGTTCCTGATCTGAGCCACAGTCAGATCAATCTGAGCAAGTTACTTAAATATTAATAAATAAATCCACAATATCATAAGAGAAGGTTCTAATAAGTTGTACTTTAAAGGTTATCACCTTTTCTTGCTCCATTTCCTTTCATCATCTTAGGGAAAGAATAACAGGAAAAAGCAGTTTCTTAAACACAAGGAATAGCCAAACTGGCATAGTAATACCTGAAATTGCCTTGAGTAATACTGAAAGCAAATGAACTTCTACTGATTTTTTATTTATTGACTCCAATACTGTATGTGAAAATCCTTAAACTGTATATGGGATGAAGCCTTGTAAGAACTGGAGGTTAGGAAAATATGTCATTCTTGTGTTAATGTTCCCACTGACAATCATATTGCTCAACTAATTTTTTTATTTAATGAATTTTCCTATTTAAAACTTTCTCTCTGGTTCTTTTCAATTGGCATAGCTTCTTCTTCTTCTCTCTGTCTCTCTCTCTCTCTCTCTCTCTCTCTCTCTCTCTGTGTGTTTAAGCTAAAATAAGTCAGATTCAATTAGCCAGTAATGAAGTTTTAAAAGTTACCAGCCTAGTTTTTAAAATGCTTAGGATCAGGTTTTCTTGGTGATGTAGCTGTTGCTGAGGGAGCAAGAAAGAAGAGTTGCTGGCAAAAGATGTGAAAACCAGGGTCGGTAAGTTTTAGTCAACACAGACTCCTTACTGACGGTTATTCCCTAAGCTGCCATCTAAGGTATAGCATGCCACCTGTTCATGCTTTTCTCTTTTCTCAAGTCAGAGTTATAAGGAATAAGAATGATAAGAGATAGCACCAGAGCTGCTGCTGCTGCTGCTAAGTCGCTTCAGTCGTGTCAACTCTCTGCGACCCCATAGACGGCAGCCCACCAGGCTCCCCCGTCCCTGGGATTCTCCAGGCAAGAACACTGGAGTGGCTTGCCATTTCCTTCTCCAGTGCATGAAGTGAAAAGTGAAAGTGAAGTAGCTCAGTCGTGCCCGACTCTTAGTGACCCCATGGACTGCAGCCTACCAGGCTCCTCCATCCATGGGATTTTCCAGGCAAGAGTACTAGAGTGGGATGCCATGGTCTTCTCCGAGCACCAGAGCAGAAAATAATAAATAATTATTAGTGAGTAAAGATCTTGCTGCTGCTGCTGCTGCTAAGTCGCTTCAGTCGTGTCCAACTCTCTGCGACCCCATAGACGGCAGCCCACCAGGCTCCCCCGTCCCTGGGATTCTCCAGGCAAGAACACTGGAGTGGCTTGCCATTTCCTTCTCCAGTGCATGAAGTGAAAAGTGAAAGTGAAGTAGCTCAGTCGTGCCCGACTCTTAGTGACCCCATGGACTGCAGCCTACCAGGCTCCTCCATCCATGGGATTTTCCAGGCAAGAGTACTAGAGTGGGATGCCATGGTCTTCTCCGAGCACCAGAGCAGAAAATAATAAATAATTATTAGTGAGTAAAGATCTAGCCTCCACCCTTACCTACTTTATCCTCCCATCGAGGTGTACCAGAGATAGTATTGTGTTTCTTTGTTTTTGTTTCCAGTATATTTGGAGGATCAAAAAAAAAAATAGCATATTGATGATTTACATGTTTCATGGTTGTTGAGAGTTCTATCAATCACAAAGTTGGTTCTTTCTGACTTAGAATTCATTAGATATAGGGCTTTCACCTTCTCTTTATCTTCAGAGAGCTTAGCAACCACCCACATTCATTCTGACTTTGCCTTTATTAAAGACAACATCTGTGGTAGCACAAACCTTTCCTGTGTTGGCCTTCCTTCCCAAACTGAAAATAAAATAAGGTTTTAGGGTATGAGTGTGTGTGTTAGTCGCTCAGTCGTGTCCGACTCTTTGCGACTCCACAGACTGTAGCCCCCAGGCTTCTCTGTCCATGGAATTCTCCAGGCAAGAATACTGGAATGGATTGCCATTCCCTTCTCCAGGAGAACTTCCCAACCCAGGAATCGAACCCTGGTCTCCTGCATGACAGGCAGATTCTATTGCATGACAAATAATTAGTGTTCCTTTCACTTACGTGAAGGATGTGCATTCCTAAGGCCTTGTGAAATGAACAGCACTCAGGTCACTAGAGTATACTCAATTTACTTAAATTCCCCAGAGATTATTGCAGTTATAAATACAGTGAATCACGATTGTCAGCATACATATGCATTGTGAATTGGTTGCTCTTCTCAGTGAGGAGTAGAATCTATTTCTATACACTTTAAGTTCAGGCTGGCTTTGTAACTTGCTTTGATTAATTAACTTGCTTGGAGTGTGGCACAAGTGACTGTGCAAGTTCTTGAGCTTCCTGTAGCCTGTATTCTTACTTGTTAGAATCATTCTGTAAAGAAATGAGACCAGCCTCTAGAGAATGAGAAATCAAATGAAGGAGAATTAAAGCTTCCCAAGAGATAGGCACACTATCTGCCTCACATGAATGAGGCTGCCTTGGGCTCTCCAGCCCCAGTTGAGCCATCAGATGACCGCAGCTATATGAGAGATCCCAAATGAGACTATAAGAATGGCGCACTTTGACAACCTACATAATTGTGAGAAGTACATAATAAAGCATTGTTATTTTAAACTGCCAAGCTTTGGTACTGGCACAAAGACAGAAATATAGATCAATGGAACAAAACAGAAAGCCCAGAGATAAATCCACACACCTATGGACAGCTTATCTTCGACAAAGGAGGCAAGAATATACAGTGGATTAAAGACAATCTTTTTAACAAGTGGTGCTGGGAAAACTGGACAACCACTTGTAAAAGAATGAAATTAGATCACTTTCTAACACCATACACAAAAATAAACTCAAAATNGGGAAGGGGAGTGTGGAAATGAATTAAAAAGACTATTTATTTTTTTCAAATATCTCTTAGAATGGCAAGCCTCAGGCAGGGGAATGTGTTAATTTACTGTCATTCACAGGTGGCAATATCAGATATCAGATTGTTTTCCTGTGAGGTAAACAAAGGCACTTTGGTTTAAGGGTCAGGTAGAGGGGGTAGCGTTCTCTGAGGCACACCATTATGTATGATTACAATAACAAAAGAGGCCAAAGACACAGGTCCAGAACAGAGGAGTTAATATTGATTTCTCTGGATCATATAAGTAATATCTGAGAGTTTGAGTCTCTCTTCATTTTAATCTGTATTATTCAGTAAATTCTTAGAAAATGATTAGGTTTTTGTGTTTTGAGCTCTTAGTGAAATGTGTCATATGGTAACATTTTAGAATTTCCACTTATAAAATTATATTGAGTGTGTTAAATTATAAATGTAAAATTTCCTCAAATTCCCCCCAAAATTGAATTATCTTTTCTGACATAATTTTAATAGGATTTAAAATTTCCATTATTAGAATTTTTACATCAAAACTGATATTTTAAAATTATTCTTAATATTGGATTGCATAACTTTTAGTACAACAATCTGTACATTGTAGATTTTTTTGATAAATTATAAGTAGTGGGATGGCTGAGAAAAACAAAGACTAATAGTACATGAAAAAACTTAGAATGTTACCTGTATGATACTCTTCAATGACTTCCAATAGTCAATTTTATGTAACATATTTTCTAATGTTGTTTGCTTTGATGTATTTCTGTCAGTGTGCATATGTTGCTTTTCATAATTTCTTATAATATGTTTCTTAATAAACAAGCAAGATTTATGTTAACTTCTTTTTTCAAAGAAAAACAAGCCAACAGTATTTGTGAAAGTTGAAGTAATTAGAAATAATTTTAACTTAATAATGTTGTAGCCATGCATTCCGGAAAACAAACTCACTCAGAAGGACAATGCAGATAGTGGAGTGCAGTTTATTACACTGGCAGGCCCAAGGCAAAATTTGCTCTTAGCCAAGGACCCTGACCAGCATTTGTGAAAATCTTTTATATCCCATGTGTACGTGTCTGAACCTACTACTCCAAATTCCTTGAGACTTACATAAACCAAGGAAAATACAGTCCCAATAACCCCATCATTCACGTGCTATGTGCTCAGGTGCTCAAACAATTAGCCAATAATCAATAAACCCGAGGTTACACTCTGATTGATACAGAAAAATTTATGGCCAGTCTAGAGGAAGAGGTGATTAGGGTATGTTTTCTCTTAGGCGATGAGTAACCTAGATACAGTCTTCAAGGTTCCCCTGTCTGGAGGGGGTCTTATCCTTCTGTTGTTGTTTTCACAGGGACTAAACACAGAGTTCAGAGTCCATTGGAAAGGTGGCCGAGCATAATCAGCATGAACAGGCCTAAGATGGTGTCCGGGCCCTATGAATTCTTTCTTCAATAACACTAAAGCTAGCATTAAAGCAATAGAATGGTAAAAACTGATAATCTTATATTATCTTAGTTCAATTAATTCATAGTTGACTTGGATCATAACCTTGTGCAATCTTGTATAGTTTATTTAGTCAAAGAAAAGTAACATTATATTGAGGAAAATAATAACTTAAAAATACTCTAACTTCCTTATCTTAAAATGATTGGATGGTGATATTGCAAAATAAAAAAAGCAGTTCCAATTAAACACTGTAAGAAGACAAAGTCCCTCATAAAATATAATTACACAAATATGTCTATACAAAATAAATAATTTGAATATAAGGCAATGAGGTATATTAAAAAATCCAAACTTTGAAAGCTATTATATATTTTATACTTTAGATATTCTAAATATTCCTGGTGCCGATATGTTGAGAATTATTAACAAATTCAAATAATACTATGTTTGGCTTCCCTGTTAGCTCAGTTGGTAAAGAATCCTCCTACAATATGAAGACCTGGGTTTTATCCCTGATTTGGGAAGACTCCCTGGAGAAGGGGTTAGTCCATGCGGTCACAAAGAGTTGGACACGACTTAAGTCTTATGACTTAAAAATATTGTTAATGCCAATAGAAATGTATTCGTTGTTCACTTTGGAAATGACATATTTTATATCTTCATTATCATTATTAAAAATGTTCAATCCCATGAAAAGAATTTGATAACAGTGATAATATCTATTGAATGAAGGAATTTAGAGTTGTTTGTAAAGCATTTGAATCACTGCTTAATAGGTAATGTTTGTATGCATTTTCTTTTAACATCCCTAGAAGTATTCTGATTCATTTTCACTTTAAAGCAATGTTTTAAAATCATGATCTTTAGAGCAAATATTAGAATCATCTAATTCACTGGCAAAACATGCAGTATACAAGACCAGTTACATCAAAAATGCAGTGCATATATATGAGGATTGTGTGAGTCAAGTTACATTACTAAATCTGAATCTTTGGAAGAAAGATATGCATCTTATTACTTTTAATCAGCTTATCTAAATCTTTTTTAAATATAAATTCTAAAATTTTCTAAAGCATTTATTTTTCACTTATAAATTAGAAAATAAGGTAATAAAATGTGACATATTAATAGTCAAATCTCACACTCATATCACATGTTTACTTTGAAAATCTAAAAGTAATCTCTGCCATGGAAATTGGGACCCTCTGAAGAAGCTGTAAGAGATGCCAGGCAGGTCAGATCCCATAATGTGACAATCACCTGCTTGTTGGTGACATTCTCATTCTTCACTTTCAATAACAGTTATAAGACTTTCTCCATGGCAAAATATCTTGTGCTTTCAATACAGAAGTCATAATAGAAGATGACTATGATTGCTATAAAGATGTAAAGAAGCTCCTCAAACTCATCAGAGAGGAGGTAAAGGGTAGAAATAATGATAAAAAGGAAGAACTTAATATAATGAAAAATAAACAGAATTAACAAAGTGAAATTTTAATTCTCTGAAATTACTTACATTTTTTTCAAACCTTTGGTGAGAAAATAGGGCAAAATTTAAGTATAACTATATGATTGTCTTGGCTGGCAAGCAGAACAATGAGAATTTACGAGCCAATCATTTGATCACATGGAAAAGAAAGTAGTGAGTAGTGAAACATGTTTCAGCTGTTTTTCCCTTGTAAAGGGATTTTCCAGGCAAGAATACTGTAGCAGGCTGTCATTTCCTTCTCCAGGGGATCTTCTCAACCCAGAGTTTGAATCCGTGTTTCCTGAGTCTCCAGCGCTGGCAGGTGGATTCTTTACCAGCTGAGCCACCAGGGAAGCCCTTTTAAAGTGATTACTGATCCCCAAAGTTTAAATGGCATTTGAAATGAAGAGGTAAATGGAACATTTTAGTAAGCTTATGGGGTTAGGGTTCAGGACCTACGGAAAATGAACCCAGTGAACTTCCCAGGTTTTCACTTGGGAACACCAAGGGCTATTCAAAGAGCCAACCTGAGCAACCCACATCGGAATCACATCAGTCTCTGGATTATTAGAGTCATTAACTCCCAGACTATCTCACCACTACTAGCAAAAATAAATCATTTCTGAACTAGGATAGCAGATAGGAAATTACATACCAGAATATAAAAAATTAACTGCTTAAAAATTAATCCAGCAAAAGACTTTATAGAATAAATAATAAAACATTATTAAAGGGATATTTAAATGCCAAATAATTGGAAGGATATAAATGTAAACATCCAGATTTTAAACATTCCAAATAATTTCTAAAATTTAGTGTAATCACCATGAAAATCTTTTACATGTTGCTTTGTGGAGATTCACAACCTGCTTTTTTTTAAAATTCATTTATTTTAATTTAAGGCTAATTACTTTATTATATTGTGGTGGTTTTTGCCATACATTGACATGAATCAGTCATGGGTATACATGTGTCCATCTGTCTGACCCTCCCTTCCATCACTCTGGGTTGTCCCAGTGTGAAATAGATGACCAGTCCAAGAGTGATGGATGAAGCAAGACATACAAACTGCTTTTAAAATAAGAATAACAAAGACAGTCATGAAAAGGATGAGTGGGAGGACTTTCATTACTATAAAATCAACACTCACTATAAAATTAGCACTCACTATTTAGCTACAGTAATTAAACAGTGTTGCATTGACACTCAAATAGATATTCGACCAAAGAAACATGATGAAAAATCCAGAAATGAATCCAAAGTTTTATTGGGCAGAGAGAGTTTTGGTAAGGATGACTTCAGTTCAAAGAGTTTAGAAGATCAGAAACATCTATAATGTATGCCCCAAACCTGAAGCACTTGTAAAAGCCCAAAGGGCATGTGTCTTTTAATTCTCACTTTCGCAGATATGCATGTGAAGGAGTGGAAAAAAACTTCCTCCTTTTGAATCTCCACAAGGCATTAAATGACTCTACGAAAATCTTACACTGTACACAAACATCTCTCCAAGGGTGGCTGAGGGCATAAAGGTGGAAGGTAAAGCTTAGAAGAGATAACTCAATTGATCCTACTGACTGTGGGGTAGGAGGAGATTTCTTCAAAGGATACAAAAGCCATTAAGCATAAAGAGGCTAACAAACTGCATCACATTCAAACAAAGATCTTAAGAATTCATTATTAAGAAATTCAAAATTAAGCCACAGAGTGAGATAGATTGTTATATATGTACCCAACAAAGAAGTCATATACAGAATTACAGAGAACACCAACAAGCAGACAACCAAAAAGAAATGAATGTAAATTACTTACAGTCACTTTGTAACAGTGATAAAAATTCATTACTTTTCATCAGCAAAATATAAATTAAATCCTCCATAACACATATATGACAAAATGGATAACTAATGATAACACCAGGGTTAGTGAGAATATGGAACATTGGAATGTCATAGATGGCTTGGATTTTTAGATAAGGTAAAATTATTCAAAACTGTTCCTTCTCTTGTACTGTAAGTTGACTTTTTCATGATCATTTTATGAATCATTTTACCTAAGATTTTTACATATTTTGTGACTCAGCATATTAACTTAAATATATCTAACATTTTTATATATTTAATAAGTTTTCTGGCTGCTGACCTCTAAGTTATGACTCAGTGTGCTTGATGACACTATATTAAGGTAGATGTTGATTATTAATTTAGAAGCCAATTATAAGCAATGATGAAAAGCAACGTATGTGCATTGACATAAGTGCACCACAAAACAAAGATGTATCACAGAAAATCAACTAGCAGAATGAAGCGTAAGAAAATAACTATTTGTAAATGCAAACTAACATCCCTCTCCCTTTTAATTCACATACTATTAATACAGACTCTATTTTTCTCAGTCATTCTATTTCACAAAATTTATCCCAAGAAATAAAACAACCTTTATTGAATAGGAATTTTTAACAAAATAATATTGTTCACAACATTATATAAAAGAGTAAATACTGTCATATGATACAAATATTTTTATGAAGGAAATTGTATGATAATTCTAACCAATTTTATAATTTGAGAAACTTGTGCTATATGAGATTCCTTTTTGTAATTTTCTAATGGAAAAAAGTTCATAATATATGGGAAAAAATCTAAATTGCCTTTTGGAAAAAGAGAGACACCAAAATTTAATCACTTTCCAGTCCCAAAGAAAGGCAGTGCCAAAGGATGATCAAACTACCACATGATTGCATTCATCTCACAGGATAGCAAAGTAATACTCAAAATTTCCAAGCCAGGCTTCAACAATATGTGAACTGTGAAATTCCAGATGTTCAAGCTGGTTTTAGAAAAGGCAGAGAAACCAGAGGTCAAGTTGCCAACATCCGTTGGATCACTGAAAAAGGAAGAGAGTTACAGAAAAACATCTATTTCTGCTTTATTAACTATGCCAAAGCCTTTGACTGTGTGGATCACAACAAATTGTGGGAAATTCTTTAAAAGATGGGAAAACCAGACCATCTTACCTGCCTCCTGAGAAATCTATATACAGGTCAAGAAGCAAGTTAGAACTGGACATGGAAAAGCAGACTGGTTCCACATTGGGGAAGGAGTATGTCAAGGCTGTATATTGTCACCCTGCTTATTTAACAATATGCAGAGTACATCATGAGACATGCTTGTCTGGATGAAGCACAAGCTCTAATCAAGATTGCTGGGAGAAATATCAATAACCTCAGATATGCAGATGACACCATCCTTATGGCAGAAAGCACCCTCTTGATGAACATGAAAAAGGAGAGTGATAAAATTGGTTTAAAACTCAGCATTCAGAAAACCAGGATCATGGCATCTGGTTCCATTACTTCATAGCAAATAGATGGGGAAACAATGGAAACTGTGTCTAACTTTGTTTTTGAGGGGGCTCCAAAATCCCTGCAGATGGTGACTGCAGCCATGAAAATGAAAGACACTTGCTTCTTGGAAGAAAAGCTATGACCAACCTAGACAGCATATTAAAAAGGAAAGACATGAGTTTGCAAAAAGTCTGTCTAGTCAAAGCTATGGTTTTTCCAGTAGTCATGTATGGATATGAGAGTTGGACTATAAAGAAATCTGAGCACTGAAGAATTGATGCCTTTGAACTGTGATGTTGGAAAAGACTCTTGAGAGTCCCTTGGAAAGCAAGGAAATCCAATCAGTTAATCCTAAAGGAACTCAGTCATGAATGTTCATTGGAAAGACTGATATTGAAGCTGAGAACCCAATACTTTGGCCCCCTGATGAGAAGAACTGACTTATTTGAAATGATCCTGATGCTGGGAAAGATTGAAGGCAGGAGGAGAAGGGGATGACAGAGGATGGGATGGTTGGATGGCATCACTGACTCAATGGACATGAGCTTGAGCAAGCTCAGGAAGTTGGTGATGGTCAGGGAGACCTGGCAGGGTGCAGTCCATGGAGTCGGACACAACGGAGAGACTGAACTGACTGACTGAACCACAGAATGAGCATCAGAGAAGAAAGTAAAGAGTCGCTCTGGCCACAAAATATTAGTTATGGTAATATTGAAGCTGAGAACCCAATACTTTGGCCCCCTGATGAGAAGAACTGACTTATTTGAAATGATCCTGATGCTGGGAAAGATTGAAGGCAGGAGGAGAAGGGGATGACAGAGGATGGGATGGTTGGATGGCATCACTGACTCAATGGACATGAGCTTGAGCAAGCTCAGGAAGTTGGTGATGGTCAGGGAGACCTGGCAGGGTGCAGTCCATGGAGTCGGACACAACGGAGAGCTGAACTGACTGACTGAACCACAGAATGAGCATCAGAGAAGAAAGTAAAGAGTCGCTCTGGCCACAAAATATTAGTTATGGTAGCTTTTGGTTTTCTCAGTTGTTATTGGCAAAACATTTTAAAGTTGTATTTGTTACTTTCAAATATGAAGAGAAATAACAAAATTCAGAATGCAGATATGTCATGTGTGTTCTTTAAAAAATGAAAATGTTGATAAAAGTAGAGACTACAAGTAATCCATCAAAATTTAACTGTGATTATCTAAATGACAAGACTGGCATTTCTTCTTCTTTTTTTCATTTGCAATTTCCAGACTTTCCACAATGAGTCACAAAATAAAACAAAACAAAACAATGATGCATGCTGTTAAAATAAATATTAAACTTAATTCTACTCACCAAAAATCTTCTTTTGTTAAATTTTAATCCCATATTCAATTTATGTTGTAATTTAACATCCAGTATTCAACAATTATTTATTGAGAGTTAACATATATGGTTATAGTCACTTAGTAACAATTATGAACACAATATTGTTCTTTCCTAAACTTGCTTAGTATGTCATGAAGAAAAGAACTGAATATAAATCTCAAGTATGATTCCAGCATGAAAAATGAAAATACAATTAATATGAAATGAAAGTCATGATTTCTAACATTGGGATTAAAAAAAAAAAAAGTGTTCCTGAAGACTGTGCAGTAAACTAGAACTTGAAATATGATTACATTTTCTCTGATAGAGTGTGGATAAAAATGTATCTAGGCTGAGATAAATGTGTTTTTTTTTTCATTAATACAAATTTTTTTAAAAGATCTATTTAATGCACATTGTTGTTCAGTTGCTAAGTCATGTCTGACATATTAATCCAGCCCAGTTACATGGTCTTTGTGATAAAATAAAATTATAAAAATTAGGTAAAGTCTGGTGACATGCCCTCCCCTCGCCAAGTCCCCCATCCCTTGGCCCCATTTTCACCAATAAAATGCAGCTGATGCCAGTTTGGAGCCTCTATGAGATCTTAGTCCTGTATTCACTATTTGCAACTCATTCTTTGGCAACCTAGCTGTCTTGTGATGAGCTAAGGCACATCAAAAGTCATGAGTAGTGAGTGACTTCCCTGGTGGACCAGTGGCTACAACTTCATGCTCCCAAAGCAGGAGGCCCAGGTATGATCCATGATTGGGAAACTAGATCACACTTGCTGCAACTAAGGGTTTGTATAATGCAACCAAAACATCCTGTATGCAAGAACTAAGAGAGAAACTAATGATTACTTACAATGTTGTATTCATGATGTCTGAAGAAGGGGATTTAGCTTCAGGATCAGGGAGCACTTGATTCCTCCGAGTTTTTATGTGGCCAAAGTTTTACTACAGTGAAAAACGGCAGAGAACACTTCTGACATAGACATCAGAAGGGGGACAGAGAGTGGCCCCTCCCTAGTCTTAGCAAAGGAGCTATATACTTTTTCAATGGGTTATTAACAACAGATCAAAAGAAAGTCTCAAGGTTGTAAAAATCTTACTAGACCCATTCCCACAATTTACATTTTAAGATGACAGGATTAGTCAGAAGGTTCTTAAGGAGAAACATGTCCTTGAACAGGATACACTGTTATGTAACCCTTGGTATCTAGTTCAAGATGAGTTGTTTTGTCATGTAATCATTAGCTCTGGGCTTAAAGAAAAAAAATGTTTTATATGACTAAGATGGAGGAATGTAGAAAAAATAAGTTTGTCCTTTTTTCCTCCAGAGGCCCAGACTCCTTTTTCCCCTCCTTCTTCTCCTCCTCCTCTTCCTCCTACTCCTTCTCCTCCAGGACCCTGGACTTCTTATCAACCTAAGAATTAACTCTCTCAGTTATTAACATTGAAAGTATGTGGTATATTTGGGCATTTTACTTGAAACAGTAGATATGGCATTTTGTTTGTTTGTTTGTTTTTTGTTTTTCCTTTAGAAGTCTTTATTAAATCATAAATGTACAACAACTTCTTAATACTACAAGACACTTCAGTTTTTAAAATGTCTTATTATACCATGATCCAGAAAACAGTTTTTCCAAACTTTTGAGAAAAATCTTGAAAACAGGTTCACATGTCACTGGACACTAAAAAAAAAAAATAATATTATCAAAGAAGGGATGCTTCTATCCTCTTGAAAGAAAAAAAAGTGGTGAAACTGTCTCAAAAGCAATTTTTTTTTTCATTCTTTCCTCCATAGGAAAGTGATGTTCTTAAGTAAACCAATCCATTTACAAATAACTCTGTGCATCTGTTCTGGTGTCTTCTGCTACATCACTGCCACAGTCATAGCATGACTGAGAAGAGTTTCCTTAAGAAGTCATTAATTATTTGGATAACCATCCTCTCCTCTTTATACAGTTAAGTCCACATAAAATAGGAAGCTAAAGATCCTCTTGTCAATCCATATCCAAGTCCTCCACCAACATAAACTCCTTTTCCTCCTCCATAACCAGGGCTAACTCCCAAATTTCCACTTCCTGGTCATCCTCCACACCTATTATAACCATGACCAAGTCCACTGACCACTTCTCAATCCATCAGATCATCCTCCAAAGCTACTTCCTCTTCCTGACCCTGGTCCAACATTTCCATCATCACCAGGAGAATCTCCAAAACCAGGTTTGTCTCCCCTCCCACTTTTAGAACTCTGGACTTGTTGCATTTTAGGTAGAGAAAAGGCCTTTCTTATTTCTGCATGATCGCCATTGATGATATGGTTTTTCTGAAACACAATCTTATCTACGGGATCATAGTCATCAAACGTCACAAATGCAAAGCATCTTTTTCTTCCAGACTCTCTATCAGTAATTATATCAGTGTCGTCGATTTTTCCATATTTCTCAAAGTAATCTCTACGATGATGTTACTCAGTATCTTCAATCCCACCAACAAACAGCTTCTTCACATTTAGGAAAACCCCTCGCTGTCCAGATTCCTCTCTTGGGACAGCACATTTGGGGGCAATTTGTTTTCCCATCAATAGAATGAGATCTGGCAGCCATGGCAGCATCCACTTCAGCCATGGATGAAAAGGTGACAAAACAAACCCTCTTGATCTCTTGCTTGCAGGGTCCCTTATGATCTCACAGTTTATAAGCTTTCCCCACTGCTTGTAGTAGTTCCTCAGACTTTCTTCTGTGGTTTCAGAGCTCAAGCCACCAATAGAGTTTACAAAATTGTTCTTGTTCCTTCTTTTTCCTTCAAGAAGTAACTGTTTGGAAACTATGCTCGATCTTGGACTCCATCACTTCAGCCATTTTCCCCGGATCTGAGGGGAGAACCTCCATTGCTCCAGGAACAACACCTTCTAAGAGAACCTTCACAACCACCTGGTGCCACCCTTTGAAATTCTTAAGCACCTTTCAATTTTCCAGAACAGTCTGATTTGTGAATACTGGTTCTTCCAGTTCCAAGAGCTGTCCTGTGACCCACACCTGAGATGAAGGCAACCAGTAGCTTGCTGGAGATAGTCTTGTTTATTTTTTTGTGATTATTTTAAACGTTCCTTCAAGCCTAAGTCAGCTTATTGTGATATATTATGAGATTTGTACAAACAGTGTTTTGTACTTTGGTGGTAGAATTGTGAGCCCAAAGATGGCTGATGCTGAATTATAATGGGAGTGGAAGAGGTGAAGGAAAACTGAGGCCAGGGCAGACTGGGATGTGCGTGTGTGTGGTGAGGTCACAGTACAGTTGTATGGAGCTGGACTGTATAAAACTGCACAAAGCCAAGATTCACAGCAAGAGTAAAACAATGACTTGATGGTTGAATGAGAAAATGCTACAATATTTTTTAAATAACACAGTTTTTTGCATTTTCTCACTTCTGGGAAGTCTGTCTTCTCTTGTTACATCTCTCATTTATAACCAGTCTTTTTCTCCTTTGTGGTTACCAGAAAGCCCACTCCCTCCTCTGTGACAGAGCTTTCCCTGGCACACTGAGTTCCCTTTTTACCCTGTACATTTGCATGTATGATGCACCTTGATCCATTCCCCACAAATCAAATGCTGCCTCCAAGTAATAGTCATGCTACTACCAAATAAATAAAGCAACAGTAAATTACTCTATAGAGAGAATGATTTAAAAGTTTTGAAACATGTTTATCATTCAAGACAATATATTGCTTGCTTTCACTTTTCACATAGAGTTTAGAAAGTAGGAAAAATGTTTTCATGATCATTATACACTGTTGGAAGATAAGAATGGATGCAATCACCAAACTAAGCATTTTGAGGAATTCTAATAAGAAAGGAGGATATTATCAAACTATTAAGAAAGCCAGAATAGAGTAAATACAAACCTGAAGATTGAAAATGGGTGGGTGGCTGTACAAACAGTGTTTTTCTCCATGAGACTCAGAGACATTAAAAATGCCTAGTAGACAGCCACAGGGAATAGCAGTTGGCCTTGGAAAAGCATTATGAATTTAGTGAAATGATTATTTGTGGAGCATCTGGGCCAATATGGCTCACATCTCTACTTGCTTATAAGGATCAACTGCCTACAGTTACTTGACCTCAGGAAAAAGTTAAGCATGTTGATTTTAAAATAAATTAAGCAAATACTTGCAGCAAGTTTCTAATATGAGCATGGAGTCTTTAGAGAAGAATAGAGCCTGGGACAAATACAAACATTATAAAAATCATGAAAAGGCAAAAAAAAAAAAAAGATATAACTGAGCTATTATCAGAATTACTATTCACGAATAAAAATATATTGATGGATGGGTGAAGCCTTTCTGCATCTTTCCAATAAGTAAAAATGCTTGGGGCATCTGTGGGGTCTATAATTCCAGATGTTCCACCTGGAATGAAAACTTGGCTCTTTCACTGTTAGGTAGGCTCAGATGAATAAAAATACTGGACCCACGAGCTTTTTTGTTTATTTGTTTGTTTGTTTGTTTGTTTTTTAGGAGACCAAATAAAGTCAGTGCAAATGATTTATAAGAAGGATAAAATGAAACCTAAGTAGGTCAGATGGAGGTGCAAACTTGCAACCTTGAAGTCTTCATCAGAGGATAATCAGTTATGGATGCTATTTTGAACAAGGTTCACATTTCAATTTCAGGATAATCCACTGTGTTCTTTGGAAACAGCCTCACAGCCCTTGACTGGACCCATTTTGTAAATATGTTTGTCTTAAGATATATTGATGGCTATTTCATGTGGCTCAAGTCAGGCCTGAACCTGGACCATTGGAGACAGTAGCTGTCTACAGGTATGTGTATCTGTCTACTACAGGTACATTAAATCACACAAAGAAGAAAACAGAGCATTTATTAACCCTCATCCTCTCCTGATAGAGTTAATTCTGTTATTATTTCTGTTCTGAGCACCAGAAAGGCAGGATATTATTAATGACCCTGACAGATCTAGGGATTATCTAACCAGCCTTTAGACCAGTGAGAGAACTGATCCTGTAGCCTGCAGGACAAGGGAAAGATGCAGAACTGACCACACTATAGATTCAATCAATGATTTTAAACCTAGAATCAGTAGGTAGCAAGAAACTCTGAACCTTGAAAGAGAAAATACAAATGAATGAAAAGGAAAACTAACCTCGTAAGAAATAAATAATTCAGGAAACAAACAATTGAAACAGTTTTCTACTCAGTACTCTCAGATTCTGAAATATTATGTATCCCTATCAAAAGAATATGCTGTAATAAAATCAGAATAGATAACTAGAAAAATATTTTTTGTAAATTAGAAATATTGATGCCAATATATTTTTTAAGAAATTAAATGGGTTAAATAGGAGGACTGATTTTAACAATGCTATTGTCAGAGAGGGGCTTCACTTGTGGCTCAGCTGGTAAAAGAATCCACCTGCAATGTAGGAGACCTAGGTTCGATCCCTGGGCTGGGAAGATACCCTGTAAAAGGGACCAGCTACCCTCTCCAGTATTCTCGCCTGGAGAATTCCACAGACTATACAGTCCATGGGGTGACAAAGAGTCAGACAGGACTTATCAACTTTCACTTTCATTGTCAGGGAGGAAGAAATTTTTTCTCTGCCTTTCTAGGTTCTTCTGGTTGGTCTAAGAATTAAATTGGCATGAGGTAGATTAATAGGGGAAAATCAAACAGAAGTTTAATAACATATATGATTAATACATGAGAGAGAAAGACAGAAAAATTGAGTAAAGTCACAATGGCTAAACCCCTCATCTTAAATACCATATTCAAGCAACAACAACAACAACAAAAAAGGATGTTGTGGGAAGTGGTTTGGGACTTCAAGGGGTGAGAAAAGTGAGTTGTATGGTTATCTATGCTGGCAGCTGCCTTTCTGGACAATGTCCACTACCTACATCCTTTAGGCAGTTTAGAGGGAAGGCCAAAGATGCTTCTTGAGTCTTTTGGGGCTTGGTTTTTTTCCACTTGGAATAATCCACATGCATAAGAGGTATTTTTGGGTGGCAAATTTTGCCCCTACTACCCTTGGGAACACAGAGGAAATTAATCAGGAGATGGGAAATATGAACACATATAATGAAGTGTAGAAGCTAGAAAATAAAATATTTGTCCACAGGCAGTCCAGAAAGGATCAAAAAAATTAAATAACAGAAACCATAATAAAAATAACGATCTCAGGATACTATAGAGAGGGACAGTGAGCTTTCAACATGAGAGGCCAAGGCAGACAGAGCATAAAGAATGAAAAACAATCCACAGGTGCTGGTAAAATTTCAAATTTGTAAGATTAGAAAGAGGGAGATGTAATTTTACTCAAAGACAGGGAAAGAAGAGTTTAAATAAATGAGAATCAAGTAAAAAGCCTAGAAAGACACAAACATCATATATGGTACTGATTCACATCAGAGGCAGTGAAGAAAGGGAGAGTGTGGAATTTACAATACATCCCATCCATGTGGCAACAAGTGCACTGGAGCTTGTGCAAATCTATCTCCACCCTCAGAGTTCCCCAAAGCCTCCAAGTGTTAAGTTTCAAACCTCTGGCTTCTCTGGGCGTGCATATGCATTGTTATGCTTGATTATTTGATCTTATAGTCATAAAATCTGTCTTAATTGTCTGGAAGACAGCATAAAGAATGGGTTGCTTGAATATCTGAAAGAAAATGAAAAAATATTAGGTAAAGTGACATAAAGTTGGTAAAGAAATGAGATAAAAAAAAAAAGAAGAAAAAGAGAAATCCAAAAACAGTAAAAGTAAGAAAAATTACAAAGCTATGAAGAATGAGGAAATAATTGTATTTCCAGTTACAAAGCAAGTGCTTTAAGCAAAACTGAGATGGAACAAGTCATCTAATGACAAACTATGAAAATTATAGACATGTCTGGGATGGCAAAACATGACTATCTCTTTTCCATAATGATTAATGTTTCTCTTGAGATTCTTGAAATTCTTGGAACATTAAGCTGTGAGCTGACAACCACAGCAAGTGCGTACTTCCTTGAAGATGGCACTGATGTTAACAGTTTTACCTGCTTTCTTGGTTAAGTGTTCTGGGAAGTGAATTTGTCAGGTGTAATAGTTGACATCATGGATGAATGGAATTGAGTTGGTATGCAATATATTCTGCTCTAAGTATGCCCACATTTAAAAATGTCCTATTAGCTTCATTACATTCAACAACCTATATATATATAATTCCTAAATGTGTCTGAACTGTCATTTCTGGTAACACTTACCCTTTGGACAGTTTAGTCGCTCAGTTGTGTCACACTCTTTGTGACCCCATGGCCTACAGCCACAGCCTGCCAGGCCTCACTGGAGCTTGCTCAAACTCATGTCCATTGAGTCTGTTATGCCATCCCAACTATCTCATCCACTGTCGTCCCCTTCTCCTCCTGCCTTCAATCTTTCCCAGCATCAGGATCTTTTCCAATAAGTCAGTTCTTTGCATCAGATGGTCAAAGTATTGGAGCTTCAGTTTCAGATCAGTCCTTCCAACAAATATTCAGTACTGATTTCCTTTAGGATTGACTGGTTTGATCTTGCAGTTCCAGGGACTCTCAAGAGTTTTCTCCAACATCACACAGATCAAAAGCATCAGTTCTTCAGCTCTCAGCTTTCTTCTATTAAGGTCCAACTCTCACATCTATACATGACTACTGGAAAAACCAAAGCTTTGACTAGATGAACCTTCAACAGTAAAGTAATGTCTCTCTGCTTTTTAATGCCATCTTGTGGTCATAGCTTTTAAGGAGCAAGCATATTTTAATTCCATGGCTGCAGTCACAATCTGCAGAAATTTTTGGAAACCAAGAAAGTAAACTCTGTCACTGGTTCCATTGTTTCACCATCTATTTGTCATGAAGTGATGAGATTAGATGTCATGATCTTAGTTTTCTGAATGTTGAGTTTTAAGCCAGTTTTTTCACGTTCCTCTTTCACTTTCATCAGGATGCTCTCTAGTTCCTCTTTGCTTTCTGCCACAAAGGTTGTGTCATCTGAATATCTGAGGTTATTGACATTTCTACCAGAAATCTTGACTCCAGATTGTGCTTCATCTAGCCTGGCATTTCACATGATGTACTTGGCATATAAGTTAAATAAGCATGATGACAATATAACCTTTATATACCCGTTTCCCAATTTAAAAATTTCCCAATTTTCAAGTCTCTGGCACTGACAAGCAGGTTCTTAACCACTAGAATCACTTGTGAAGCCCCTCTGAAAGGTAATATATCGGTGTAAAAAATTTATATTTATATATATATTCAAGCTGGTTTTAGAAAAGGCAGAGGAATCAGAGATCAAATTGCCAACATGAGCTGGATCATCAAAAAAGCAAGAGTTCCAGAAAAACAAAACAAAACAAAGCAAAACACATTTATTTCTGCTTTACTGACTATGCCAAAGCCTTTAACTGTGTGGATCACAATAAACTGTGGAAAATTCTGAAACAGATGTGAATACCAGACCACCTGACCTGCCTCTTGAGAAACCTATATGCAGGTCAGGAAACAATAGTTGGAACCGGACATGGAACAACAGACTGGTTCCAAATAGGAAAAGGAGCACATCAAGGCTGTATATTGTCACCCTGCTTATTTAACTTATATGCAGAATACATCATGAGAAATGCTGGGCTGGAAGAAGCACAAGCTGGAATCAAGATTGCTGGGAGAAATATCAATAACCTCAGATATGCAGATGAGACCAACCTTATGGCAGAAAGTGAAGAGGAACTAAAAAGCCATTTGAGAAAATGAAAGAGGAGAGTGAAACAGTTGACTTAAAGCTCAACATTCAAAAAACGAAAATCATGGCATCCGGTTCCATCACTTCATGGGAAATAGATGGGGAAACAGTTTCAGACTTTATTTTTTGGGGGGGCTCCAAAATCATTGCTGATGGTGATTGCAGCCATGAAATTGAAAGGTGCTTACTCATTGGAAGGAAAGTTGTGACCAATCTGGATAGCATATTAAAAAGCAGAGATATTACTTTGTCAACAAAGGTCCATCTAGTCAAGGCTACTATTTTTCCTGTGATCATGTATGGATGTGAGAATTGGACTGTGAAGAAAGCTGAGCACCAAAGAATTGATGCTTTTGAACTGTGGTGTTGGAGAAGACTCTTGAGAGTCCCTTGGAATGCAAGGAAATCCAACCAGTCCATCTTAAAGGAGACCAGTTCTGAGTGATCATTGGAAGGTCTGATGCTGAGGCTGAAACTCCAATACTTTGGCCACCTCATGTGAAGAGTTGACTCATTGGAATAGACCCTGATGCTGGGAGGGATTGGAGGCAGGAGAAGAAGGGGACGACAGAGGATGAGATGGCTGAATGGCACCAACAACTCGATGCACATGAATTTGGGTGAACTCTGGGATTTGGTGATGGACAGGAAGGCCTGACATGCTGTGATTCATGGAGTTGCAAAGAGTCTTATACGACTGAGCAACTGAACTGAACTTACTGAAGAAAAGATATTTTGAATTTGAACTTCATAAGACAACTGATAATGCCACATGAGTTAAAAATACTTCCAGTACAAAGGAAAAGATGGATTTTACATAAATTTATTTGCAGACTTCTAGTGACTGAGAGCCCTGTATTTTTTAAGAGGTGTGGAGGGCAGAAATAACTTACAATAAGAAGTACAATTTTAAGCCCCCATTTCCACATAAAACAACTACAATGGAAATCAAACTACTCCAACCTACAGCAATTTATATATAATTTCTTATATGTATGTTACGTTACTTTCTTAAGAAAAGTGATAAGAATCCTATTTGCATTATACTATAATATCCCTTCTATTCACATGCATTGATTTTTTTTTTAAATTTTTTTTTAATTTTTACTTTATTTTACTTTACAATACTGTATTGGTTTTGCCATACACTGACATGAATCCACCATGGGTGTACATGAGTTCCCAATCCTGAACCCCCCTCCCACCTCACCCCATATCATCTCTCTGGATCATCCCCGTGCACCAGCCCCAAGTATCCTGTATCCTGTATGGAACATAGACTGGTGATTCGTTTCTTACATGATAGTATACATGTTTCAATGCCATTCTCCCAAATCATCCCACCCTCTCCCTCTCCCTCAGAGTCCAAAAGTCCGTTCTATACATCTGTGTCTCTGTTGCTGTCTCGCATGCAGGATTATCATTACCATCTTTCTAAATTCCATATATATACGTTAGTATAAATGGCAACCCACTCCAGTGTTCTCTCCTGGAGAATCTCAGGGACGGGGAAGCCTGGTGGGCTGCCATCTCTGGGGTCTCACAGAGTCAGACACGACTGAAGCGACTTAGCAGGATCAGCAGCAGCAGCAGCATACTTTATTGGTGTTTTCCTTTCTGGCTTACTTCACTCTGTATGATCAGCTCCAGTTTCATCCACCTCATTAGAACTGATTCAAATGTATTTTTTTTAATGGCTGAGTAATACTCCATTGTGTATATGTACCACAGATTTCTTATCCACTCATCTGCTGATGGACATCTAGGTTGTTTCCATGTCCTGGCTATTATAAACAGTGCTGTGATGAACATTTTTTAATATTTATGTTATTATTGTATTATTTTAATGACAAATTCTTATTAAATGACTTGAAATTTTTATATTTCTTTGAACTATATAAGTAGTATCTGAGTTTTAGAGAACCAAAGCAGAAAAACACAGATCCAAATGGATATAGTAACAGATTAAACATTCCATTAATGGTCATGAGATGTACAGTGTACCGCTGGAGCAGTTGTCCTTATCTGCTAGCTCAGAAGTTTTCTTATACATAATTTTCTATAAAGACCTGATGGAGGTAGTGGAATCTGCTTAGTAAAAATATATCTTGTACATCCTTCAGTTTCTTATCTCCTGAGTTTTTCTTTTTTCTTTTTTTTCCCACTACAATACTCAGAAGTAGGTAATGGTGGAAAATTAGAAAGACGGAAAACTGTTAGTGGACAGATATATAAATAGACACATCAGTAAGTGGACAAATAAAGTGATATTGGATATCTAGAGAGGTAACTGGTTAGATATGCACATAGATAAATAGATAATCAATTCATGTATAACATATATAGTAAAGATAATTGCAAACTCTTCGAAGGTTAGAACTGAGTGGTTGCAGAAAAGAGTTAAGTCAAACCATCAGTTTGTTCCCTTTGTGTAAGAAAATATGTATGACATCTTCACTTTTAAAGATTAATTCAGTATAATATAGAATTGGATGTTGTTGTGTGCTTTTTTTCTTTCAACACCAAATAATATTTTATTTTTCTTATTTGTTTGGTCTCTGATGTGTGGTATCATATAATTGCTATTCTTTTCTCTGTATAGTTAAGGTGTCTTTTTGTTGTTGTTGTTGTTTTTTACCTCTGGCCTTTTTTTTTTTTAATTTTCTTGTTATTTTTAGTTCTATGTAAGCTATATGTGATATGCCTAAGTGTGTGTGTGTGTGTGTGTGTGTGTGTGAGTGTGTGTGTGTGTATGTGTCTGTTTTGGTATTTATTCTGCTTGGTGCTCTCTGAGCTTTTTGGATTTGTAATTTGGTGTCTATCATTGATTTGGAGATGCATTTGGGCATTATTTCAAATATTTATTCTGCTCTGTTCCACCTATTTATGATATTTCAATTTCATATATCATAAACCATTTGAAATTATCCAATGGTTCTTGAATGCTTTGTATTTATGTGGATTTTTCCCCATGCTTTCTTCTCTTGGTATTTCTGTTTGAGATGTTTCTATTAACATATCATCAAGTTCAATAATATGTTTCCCTCATCCATGTCCATTCTACTGATGGTCTACCAAAGGTATGCTTTCTTTTATTTTTATATTAATTAAATTCATTTATTTTTAATTGGAGGAAAATTGCTTTACTGTATTTTGCTTGTTTCTGCCAAATATCAACATGAATCTCTTTTAATTTAATGATTTTTATTTCTGGCATATCTTTTTAGTTTTTTCTTAAAGTTACCTCATTGTATGTATGTTTTTTTCATACTGTTTACTTTTCCTAGTAGAGCCAATAGGCTCTTAATTCTAGTTATTTTGAATTTTGTGTTGATATCCAAAATTTGAGTCAGATTCTTAATAATAGCTTTCTCTCTTTTTTGCTTTATCTTGACATTTGATGTACCTTTTTTCCTCTATTGGAAGTCAGACATGTTTTGTTAGGTAATAGGAACTGAGGTACATAGGCTTTTAGCATGGGGATTTATATTTTTCCTGTAGGGAATTAAACATTGATGCTTTTGAACTGTGGTGTGGGAGAAGACTCCTTGAGAGTCCCTTGGACTGCAAGGAGATACAACCAGTCGGTCCTAAAGGAGACCAGTCCTGGGTGTTCATTGGAAGGACTGATGCTGAAGCTGAAACTCCAATACTTTGGCCACTTCATGCAGAGAGTTGATTCATTGGAAAACACTCTGATGCTGGGAGGGATTGGGGTCAGGAGGAGAAGGAGACCACAGAGGATGAGATGGCTGAGTGGCACCGACTTGATAGACATGAGTTTGATTGAACTCCAGGACATGGTGGTGATGGACAGGGAGGCCTGGCGTGCTGCAGTTCATGGGGTCACAAAAAGTCGGACACAACTGAATGACTGAACTGAACTGAACTGAACTGAAAGCTCAATATAGTTGAAGGTGGTAGAGACTTCAGAGTTAGACTCTAATTGACTTTTTAAAATTTTCTCTCTTTGCTTAGGGTTTCCTTAGGCGCTCTTCCCCAGAGTCAGCACCTTTCAGCCCTAACAACAATCCTCTATGGTCACATTGGAGCCTTAGTGGTGCTGCAGGACTTTTGGGTGAGAGGTGGGGATTCTATAATCTTCTGATTGATCTCAGTGCCTTGTTTATCCTTTAGTTTAGCTTCCCATCCATCACTCTCTCACTCCTAGTCCCTGCCAGGACTGCAGGTTTCCCAGTTTATTTCCTTGAGGACCTGATCTCTGTTAGATGAGACAGAGGCTAAAGCAGGCTGGAGGGAAATGAATGTCCTATCCCCAGGGCAGGTAAGGTTCTGGCAGTCTTCTTCCTGGAAATGCAGGCCTTTATTGTGGAGAAGACTCTGGGCCTCTTTCACAGTGGTTGCTCCTTTCCATCTCTTTCCAGTTCCAAGAGAGTATTGTCTTCACAGCCTCACTGTGGAAATCTGATGGGATTCCTGGAGGTACAGATATCACTTTCTATGAGTTTCTTAGTCTCATGCTGTCCATACTCATCTCCAGCAATTCATCAAACTTGACACTTGAGTGCCCTTACCAGCTTCTGACTCCAGCAGCTTCTCTTCCAATATGCAGATCTCAACTATCTCCCTGGTACACTTATCTAGCATATTTGGGGGTGCCATTTTATCTTGGGAACTTAGCTGTCTTCTGCATTCAAGGAAAACCATTGATTTGTATGTTGTCCTGCTTTTTCATTGTAAGAGTATGAGTGAGATTCCACACTCTTTATGAGTTTTTTTTTTTTTTTTTTGTTCAGTCATTACATCATATCTGACTCTGTGACCCCATGAGCTACAACATGCCAGGCTTCCCTTTCATCACCATCTCCTGCAGTATGCTCAAACTCAAGTCCATTGAATCAGTGATACTATCTAACTATCTCATATCCTCTGCCTCTCCTTTCTTTTGCCTTCAATCTTTCCCAACATTAGGGTATTTTCCAATAGTCATCTCTTTGTATCAGGTGGCCAAAGTATTGGAGCTTTAGCTTCAGTAACAGTCCTTCCAATGAATATCCAGGGTTGATTTCCTTTATTGACTAGTTTGATCTCCTTGGTGACCAAGGGGGCCACAGCCTTGGCAGGAAAGCTGGAGCTGGAGCAGAGTGTAGGTAGGGTGCATGCTGGAGTCATCTTGGCAGGTCAACTGGAGTGCAGGTTGCCTCTTCTCTGGGCCTGGAAGCGAGTAAGTTGTATATGTGTTTTTTAAGAGCAGAGTCTCAGTTTCTTATACCTCTCTGGTTTTCAAGTCAAAAGTCCCACTGTTTTTTAAAACCAGTTAAGGAGGCTGGATTTACCAGTGTTGCACTCCAGAGCTGATGTGCCCTATGTGAGGCTTGAACTCGTTGCTCCTTGGTGAGGACCTTCACATTTGTAATATCCCCTTCATCTTTTGGGCTGCCTACTGTGGATGTGGGTCCTGACTAGATTGAGTCTCTGCCCCTCCTACACATTTCAATGTGCATTTTTCTTTATGTCCTTAATTGTAGAAAAGGCTGGGCATTGGTCCAAAGGCCTACTTCCTCTGCAGCAGCCATTGGCTGTTGAAAAAATGACTCCTTTTATAGACAGAGGGAGAAAGCTGCTTTCAGAAACAGCAAATGTATCTCTGATAGTCATCTTGAAATTGTTATCAGTTATCTGACCAGAGTCATGTTAACTGTTAAAGGTATAGTTAATCTTTAGTTCCAGGTTTGTTTGTTTGTTTTCCCCATTTCCTTGAGGTTGATTCTTTTAATTGTGGCAGGTTATGTCATGGCTACAGTCTGGTCCTCCTGTGGCTAACTTCTTCCACCAGGTGGAGGTCCCAGTATCTGTAAGACAGCTCACAGGATATGGCTCAGAATATTATCTATAGCCCTTAACAAAGAACTAAAGTCCTTGAATGTTTTTAATTACTAAGCTATTATTATTTAGCTGTGTTAGAGTGTTTTCCTTTGTTTATGTATTTTTCTCACTTCCCTGATTAAAGTTATTCTTTGGCTAAAGTTATTCCACAAACAAAGGAAGCAGAGATCATGGCAGAAGGCAAGGGCAATAGAGTCCTGTTCCATTTCAGTTGTAGTTTTGTGATGTCTGTAGGAGGATGTGAGCTCAAAGTATTCCTACTCCACTATATTGTTTCTGCTTCATTTCTTTCTTTCTTTCTTTCTTTCTTTCTTTCTTTCTTTCTTTCTTTCTTTCTTTCTTTCTTTCTTTCTTTTTCTTTTTTGATGGTGTGGATGGGATCATCCATCACCTTGGATAAGCAGAACACTTGGCAACAGACAGTCTGAACCATGTGCATCAATTTCTGGTAAGTATAGCTGCTAGCATGTGGAATCCTTGGAGCCCATGGGAAGCTGTGGCTCCTCAGGCTCAGGGGAAGAATTCTTCCTGAGGCTATGCTTAAGCACATCCCTTCTAGTGGGAACAAAGTTGGTCCCATTTCTAGCTGCCAGGCAAGTAAACCAGGATTAGGTCTTGATGGACTTGTGGGATAATTCTGATTGCTTATCTTCACATGTGAAAGTTTGCTCTTTTCTCTGATGTTCATCTTACTTCCCCTCCTGAACCTCAGTGGGAAATAAATCCTCTGTCTCTCAGTCTCCTTTGCAGCTCAGTCAACAGGGCCGCATGCTGGTACTCTGTATTAGGACTAGTGACACCTGGGTGAGGACAGCCCAGTATCCTTCTCCTCTTGGTGTTTTGAGTGGATTCTGGGAAGAGTGAGCCTCCTGAAACACCATTGGTGGCTAAATGGGAGACAGGAGCTGGGTGAGACCCACAGCATGGTGTCCTACGCTTGTCTGCCATGGCAGTCATTCTCTCCACGTACTACCTTAATTACCTAACTTGAGGCATTATTTCTGCTTGTGTAGCAGTCAACATGGTTGTCAAGATGACTCTTTACAACAGTTGATATAGCTGTGAAATAATGAAAATGACTCCACATGGAACCAATAATTTAAAAACAATAATGTTTCTGAGCTCATATATTCATGACCTTTTCATATTGTCCATGGGGTTCTGCAGGAAAGAATACTAACTCATTGGAAATGGCCCTCATGCTGGGAAAGATTGAGGACTGAAAGAGAAGGGGTGACAGGATGAGATGGTTAGATAGCATCACTGATTCAATGGACATGAATTTAAGCAAATTCTGCATGATAGTACAGACAGAGGAACATGATATGTTGTATTTCGTGGCATCACAAAGAGTTAGAAATGACTTAGTGACTGAGCAACAACAATGACAACACATATTTATGGCAAAGAAGGACAAAAACCCTGGCCTACAGATTCCTAATCACTTGGGTTTCATTTACAACCTGTGGACTCTATTTTAATAGCAGCAACATTTTTCTCTGTACTTTTTGTCAATGTTTTACCCATCGTTCAAGGTTTGCTTTTCTTTCTTCAAGAGTCAGAAAGAGCTTCTAAAGCACTTCAACCCTGTGGGAATAATATAATTTTCATTAAAAAAAAAATAGAACATTTTGTGCCAAATATAAACTAAGATGGTTACGTGACTATATTTTGTCTTTAACAAAGTAACAAAATGAAATGAGGGTAAATAACATGGGATATATAGATATATATACTTGAAAATCTAATATATAAAACTATAAACATTTCTCATCTTATAATTCATCATTTATAAAACAGAATGCTAACTTTTGAGCCTAACAAAAATAAACATTTGTTTTACATATTTTTATTAAAGCAAAAATAATTAATTCAAAAATAAACTTATTTTAGCAATAAAAATATGTTGCACAAATCTTATATTAAAATTATGACTGATATGATAAAGTCAAATCAGTTTACACAAGACTGAGGAAAAGGTTAACTATTTAAATTAATAACAAAGTCACACAAAGAGCAAATGTGTTTCAAAAAAAAAATCAGAGAAGTTCCAACTAACAGGGTAAACGTGGCCCACAAAGCTGTCTATGACATGGGCACAGTATTCTGGGTGTTTTGGAGTGGCCCTGACCCTGAACTCTCTTCTTGGCCCTTAGGGAACAGAGAGCACAGGTGGGGGAGGGCATCATTCTAGATGTGGATGGGTGGTGAGGGAGGAACCTCCACTAGAAAGAGTACCTGCACAGCAGCTGGGACAGGACAGAACAGTGTGCTATATATTTTTATGGCTCAGACTGAGTGAGGAGACCACAACTCCAGTTCAGAGGGTGAACCTACTGCAACAACTTCTGCTAAATCCATCCGTGGACAAGAATCATGTGTGTAAACCAGATTCTCTCCTAAGAGGAACTCTACTCACAGTGCCAGTGAATAAATGATCTCTGTTCTATGGGAAATCCACATATTCTGAGGAAATCCAGTGTCTGGATACTTATTCCCAATAAATATAATCAGATAAAAGATAATCTTATGATTTATAGAAAAAAATACTCATTTTCACTATATTGATTCTTCCAATCCATAAACATGGTATATTTCTCCATCTATTAGTGTCCTCTTTGATTTCTTTCATCAGTGTTTTATAATTTTCTATATATAGGTCTTTAGTTTCTTTAGGTAGGTATATTCCTAAGTATTTTATTCTTTTCGTTTCAATAGTGAATTGAATTGATTACTTAATTTCTTTTTCTACTTTCTCATTATTAGTGTATAGGAATGCAAGGGATTTCTGTATGTTGATTTTATATCCTGCAATTTTACTATATTCATTGACTAGCTCTAGTAGTTTTCTGGTGGAGTCTTTAGGGTTTTCTATGTAGAGGATCATGTCACCTGCAAACAGTGAGAGCTTTACTTCTTCTTTTCCAATCTGGATTCCTTTTATTTCTTTTTCTGCTCTGATTGCAGCAATCCCACTGCTGGGCATACACACCGAGAAAATTAGAATTGAAAGAGACACGTGTACCCCAATGTTCATCACAGCACTATTTATAATAGCCAGGACATGGAAGCAACCTAGATGTCCATCAGCAGATGAATGGATAAGAAAGCTGTGGTACATATACACAATGGAGTATTACTCAGCCATTAAAAAGAATACATTTGAACCAGTTCTAATGAGGTGGATGAAGCTGGAGCTGATTATACAGAGTGAAGTAATCCAGAAAGAAAAACACCAATACAGTATACTTACACATATATATATATGGAATTTAGAAAGATGGTAATGATAAACCTGTACGTAAGACAGCAAAAGAGACACAGATGTATATAACAGCCTTTTGGACTCTGTGGGAGAGGGAGAGGGTGGGATGATTTGG
>SJXQ01001074.1:341064-362961 GCA_006408695.1 Aepyceros melampus
TCAATGTATAGCAAAACGAATACAGTATTGTAAAGCAAAACAAACTAAAAAATAAAAATCAATTTAAAAAAATATTGCAGAATAGGCAAAAAGAGTGATTTATCATTATTGAAGAAAAGGGTATCTGTGAAAATAATTTAATCTCAGATACCATGAAATTATTTCAGCAAACTTTTACTCCCTTGAAATAAACTAGAAGGAGTCACAATCCTTTCAGATTATACTTAAAAACTAAGGAAGGATAATTCCAAGTATAAAGAAAGTATAGTCCCACAAATGCAAATCAGATGGGAGGAACAATTAAAAGTTCAGGCCAACATTTCCAGTAAGAGAAGAGGGCTACATGGAAGCAGAAACATCAAGAAAAAGATGAAAGTCCTCATGAGATGACATCATCCTTATGGAAGAAAGTGAAGAATAACTAAAGAGTCTCTTGATGAAAGTGAAAGAGGAGAATGAAAAAGTTGGCTTAAAGCTCAACATTCAGAAAACTAATATCATGGCATCTGGCCCCATCACTTCATGACAAATAGATAGGGAAACAGTGGCTAACTTTATTTTTGGGGCTTCAAAATCACTGCAGATGGTGACTGTGGCCATGAAACTAAAAGATACTTGTTCCTTGGACAAAACGTTATACCAACCTAGACAGCATATTAAAAAGCAGAGTCATTACTTTGCCAACAAAAGTCCATCTAGTTAAAGCTATGATTTTTTCCATAGTCATGTATGGATGTGAGAGTTGGACCATGAAGAAAGCTGAGCCCCAAAAAATTGATGCTTTTGAACTGTGGTGTTGGAGAAGATTCTTGAGAGTTCCTTGGACTTCAAGGAGATCCAACCAGTCCATCCTAAAGGAAATCAGTCCTGAATATTCATTGGAAGGACTCATGCTAAAGCTGAAACTCCAATACTTTGGCTACCTAGTGTGAAGAACTGACTCATTTGAAAAGACTGTGATGCTGGGAAAGATTGAAGGCAGGAGGAGCAGGGGATGACAGAGAATGAGACGTTTGGATGGCATCACCGACTCAATGGACAAGAGTGTGAGTCAACTCCGGATGTCGGTAATGGACAGGGAGGCCTGGTGTGTTGCAGTCCATGAGATCGCAAAGAGTGGGACATAACTGAGCGACTAAACTGAACTGAATAGTAGTTTAATTGCTCAGTCACGTCTGACTCTTGCGACCCCACAGACTGTAGCCTGCCAGGCTCCTCTGTCCATGGGATTCTCCAGGCAAGAATACTGAAGTGGGTTGCCATTTCCTTCCTTAGGGGATAGAGCTGTATAGATATCATGGTATATTTCTTTGCCTATCTTCATTTGTACTCCAATTCCATGATTTTAATACCCATACATAGGTTTGGCATCCCATACATAAGTATAAATTACTTTGTTTAAATGAAGAGTTAATGTTGGTTGTTTTAATTTTTTCAGTGTTTTGCCAGGGGGTGGATTCTATCACCATGTGACTTACTGTGAGGGTAGGGTGTATTGTCCTTCCTGGACATAGACTGTGATGCTCCTCTTGCTGCCCAATTCTAATCAGTCCCTGTGTTCCAGGTCACTTTGTCCCTATCACTAATGCTCCTAGTTATCTCCCATGCCAAGTCTTCAGCTTTCTTTGGTGAAACAAGAAACAACTTTTTGGTTCTTTCCTTGCCTCCCATTTGCCACACACACCAAGCAGAAGAGCAGCTCAAGAGTACTGCTCAGAATCTCTGCATGATTCTGCCCCTCCTATTTACTGCAATAGTCTGTGACAAAGTGCCTTCATTATCCTAGAGTCTCAAATGGGATGACATCTAAAAGTGCCTCTGGTTTCACATTTCTCTTCAGGACAATCCAGCCCTGTGAGAGTCTTTGATACTGCCTTGCTTGCTTCTTTTCCTCCACAAAGCTTTCTCTCCCCCACCACCCCCAGTACTTTGTTCTATAGTCTCATGTGTGCTGACCAGAACTGTCCACTTTTCCTTCCCTTTTCCCTAAGGCTGTTCTAGCAGATGGGCTGAGGGGAGAGTTAAAATGCCTTACTAATAAGACAAATCAGAAGAATAAATGTTCTGTTTATTGCACATTAAATAATTATTCAAATAAATGGTCAAAATTTTCATAACTATTTTTAAAGTTTCCTGTACTTTTCTTTCCCAGGTGGCACTAGTGGTAAAGACCCCACTTGCAATGAGGTGCAGGTGTGATCCCTGGGTTGGGAAGATCCCCTGGAGGAGGGCAGGGCAACCCACTCTAGTATTCTTGCCTGGATAATCCTATGGACAGAGGAGCCTGGTGGGCTACAGTCCATAGGGTTGCAGAGTTGGACACAACTGAAGCAACTTAACATGCATATCCCTCATGCTTTTTTTTATATCCCCCATGCTTTTTTTCATATCCCCCATGCTTTTCTTCAATTTCTCTGCAGTGAGTTCCAGGTGTCCAGACCAGTTTCTTCATCCGTATCCCTGATTATTGTTATCCCAGTCATGATGAAGTATAATTGAGTCTCTGTCTCCTCCTGATTGATTCTAGAAAAGACATAATCATCCCCTCCTCCCACAAGCAAATCAAGTATGTTATAGTCTCTCCCTTTAGAGACAGAATTTGAGTGGATAAACTAGTCAAAAACATGGTGACAGACTTACTATGTAATTTTTTTTTTTTGGTTCCTATCTATTCTGAATTCTTGATAAGAGCTAGAAGCTACTGCTTATCCTAAAAGAGGCATTTCTCAACATCTCTCCCTGTTGACTTCAATTTTAGAAATCACCAAGGTCTAAAGATAGAATCAAAGGTGAAAAATGGGTAAATGGAGTCTCCTTCCCTCTAAAAGGAGATTAGTGAAGCCACAGTAAGTAATCTTGGCTAGGATCCTTATGTTAGATATCTCAGCTTTGGAAATTTTTCTTGCAATTCTTCGCACTGAATTTTAAAGTAAAGTTAGGTCATTGTGTTTGTCTCCAAGTCATAGGAATTGAGTGACAAAATTCTTTAAGTTCAGGACACAATTTAAGCTTAAAAATACACTTGAGCAAAAAAGTGGACCATTTACCTTCATATTAGTTATAATTATCCTCTGCATCAGCCTGAGAGTGATGAACACATTAATTCATGTTATAGGTTTGTTGGGTTCTTGTCCTCTTCTCTGTGGTCTTGATCAAATGAAATACTTCCAGTTTGATTTTGCATAAAAATTTTAAATATAAAATGGCCTCAATTTTCAACTTACAGTATGCCCCCTACATACAAATGTGTTCTTTTCTGAGTGAGTTCATTAATCCAACAAAGTTATCCTAGTTATCCAACCAACACAATTGGTTATACTATACCAACTATATCACCACTGTTTTTTATGCTTCCTTTGAGGCATTCTGAGCTTGAAATAAACATACTGTCCACTGTATTCTATATAGTACTATACAGTAGAGTACACAAAAGACAGCCACATGTAGAGGATGCATGCTAGACCCATGAACTGTCTTACATGATTGGGCAGTGCATGTTTGTATCTTTGAAGTTCTCAACTTGAAGGTTCATATATAGGTGACTTACTAAGCTAGTTTCTGAATTTTTACATAGGATTTCAGTGTATGAGCACTTATTTCTATAATTTTTCTTTGCAAACATTGATCAATAAAACCCAGGGATTTGCAGAGTGTATTCTGAAGGATGATGCTTAGTTATATATATATATATATATATATATATATATTATCATGTGTATTTGGGCTATTTCCAAATATGCTTTGTTAATAAAAACACTGAACTATAGCCAAAGACTTGAAAAAAATCATATTCCTCAGCATTTTATTCTTGCTTAGGTTGATGGAATGAGGTAGATGGAGAGAGAACAATATAGTCAGGATACCTAAGAATGCCTCAAAGATGAATTTGTATATATGTGGTATACATATATACTACATGATTAAGTGAGGTTTTGTTTTCCAACTCTGGGGAAGACTTTTCGTGAGCTGTGCTCACCACATTGAAATTCATCTTTGGAAGTGATCCTAGTTTTGGAAAAGTTGGACAGATGTGTCCTTTGATTCTTTCCTCCACAATCAAACTGTACTTTAGGTCTTACCACTCAAAGGTGCTGGCATACCACCCTGGCAAATAGCAGAATTTGTCACCCAGATCTGGTGCAAAATGGATCTGAGTTCCTCCCACAGACCTTTCAGAAAAGAAGTCACCTTTACAAGAAGACCATGGGTACCAAGTGCACCCTAGAAAGCAAGGCCCCATAAAAGAGAAACAGTAAATAAGGAAGTGTGCCCACATTCCCCTGGACACCCACCACCCTGAGAAGAATGTCCGATGTCTGTTTTGGAGTAAAGAGTGCAGTGCATTCACATATCTTCCCACAGTACCAAGTGTTGGTGATACAGGACTCCTTCTACCTTTCATAAATGACTTTAAAAAGGGTGGACTCAGAGACTCAATGTAGGTTTAGTCAAACTGATTTTATCCTTTGAGTCTTGCCCCTACCTACTTCTTAGGATAAACCAAGATTTGGGCATCCAAGGGTGTTTGGCTGCTGAGTCTGGTAACTAAACGTACCACTGACCTGCCTCAAACGGGCCGAGTGGGAATCCCCTGGTTAATCCTGTATTTGGAAGCTGGTTACAATCTGCCATGTAGTTATTTCTGGTGGCTAAAACTCGATTCACTTATTAAAATTTCTCTTTTAAAAGATGAAAAAGAAGTTTAGAAATGACAGAAGAGGCAACATTTGATTAAAAACAGCAGATCAGGAAAACCTTACATCAACAGTGTAGGTGGGATGTCCAGGTATACTTTCCCAGAAGGAAATTTAAGGGACTGTATGCATTTGAGAAACATGATTACAGAAAAAAGGGTGGAATCGTGTGACTGGACATTACCTATTTCAGCACTTCTGCTTACAGAGATTTACCAGTGGAATCATGAAATTGATCCTTTCTGTGTTACCTTTACTGTCTGTATTAAGAGGAGCAAATAAACAACCTTATGCCAATATGCTATTCTCTACATAGCTTAGCAAAGCATTTATTTTCCTAAAACTATTATCTCCATTTTTAAAATACTAAAAAGCATTGAGTTCATATAATTTCTTCTGTTATGTTTCTTGGGGTTCCAAGTTTCAGGACTCAGGTTATATGGCATTTCTGGGCAGGTCTGGACTAGTAGCTGGCCTCTGCTTTGGCAACCCAGGTTCTCTCTACTGCATGGGCCTCAAAAACTCTCCTCATGCTTTCCTTTTAGCCTGTAAGACCTTATGGTTTAATTGTAGATATTTGGGGGAAATAAAATCTTAATTTAGACATTATGAAAATCAATCTAACAAATTATAGGATGATATGAAAAGATGATATGCTCCACAATAAATACCTACTGAATGATTAAAAAAAAACTATCATGGACAAATTACATAAATATTATTAATTAATTTAAAAATGTGATTAACCTTTAATTTAACAAAAGTAACATTTCTACATTTTTAAAAGTAATGGTTAACATCAGATACACTTATGAATTTTTCATTATATAAAAAGAAAGAAAGAAAAATAACATAATTAACAGGACAAATTAAGCAGAAGCCACATAAGAATAGAAGTTGAGATTGTGTTATTCTAATCTGCACTTGGTGTTTCCAAAAACATCTTTTTTCAGTGTGAGTCAATTCCATTAAGAAGAATGACTCCAAATCAAAAACTATAGCAAGCCATACTCTTTCTAAAATAGAGTTTTATTCATGGAATTCTGGCATCTCTGGTTGTAAATCCACTCTGCCAATCCAGATGACTGCTTTGCAACTCTCTTGAGAACAGTCCCAGATGCTGGGAGAAAGAAGAGAAAGATGTCCTGCTGGGGACTTGTCCTAGTTCTCAGGTCTGCAGACCCAGCTGAGAGCACCTGGATTTTCACTAGTTTGAAAACTTGAGATACTTGTAAAATAAAGGGTAGAGTGTCATGAAATTCAAAGTGAGGGGCCTCATGGGGAAGCCACAGTGTTTCTTGGTTTGTCACAGGCATGTTTAAGTACCATAATGTCAGGCTAAATACCATGACTGATTCAAGGCTGCCTTACAGAGATGCCTTTTCAGTTGGGAGAAAGCTAAAGAACCTGTGTCTTTTCAGTGAGATGTTCATATTTGTCTTATTTTTCTATTTAGCACATACAAGAAACAAACACTTCAATGGTAGTCGTGGACTCAAAATCAAGGGCCAACAAATGAAGGGACTATGAGCATGCGAAAACACCTGGCGGTGTCATTACAGTGATGGCTCCAGCTCCACAAGAAAACTCAGTGCCTGATGTGGAAATCTGACACTCTTTTCTACACAGATGTTAAGGAAAAGAGGATCAAATTAGAGCTACATAAACTCTTTAAGGCACAAGTTATCTGTGAATTAAAGTTACTGAAACTGACTCAAAGGCAAAATAGTTTTCTCAACTTTGTTGTTTAAATATGCACACATGCAAAACTGTAAGGAAGGAAACTGAACATATATGACAGATAGTTGATTACCATATATATTACATTTGGATCATTACAGATCAATGACAAAAAGATTAACACTACCATAGAAATAGTCAATGGACACAAATGCAAGTTCACCCCAAATTACCCATTCTGTGAGAACCAGTAATTTTTTTTAAATCAAATTTTAAACTCACTAAAGAAATAAAATTTTAAGCTGATTATCAAATATAAAATTAAAAATAGATGACCCTCCAATATGGTGGAGTAGAAAGCCTTGCACTCATCTTCTCCTGTGAGAACTCCAAAATTACAACTCGCTGTTAAATAACCATCAACAGGAGAATGTTGAACCCCAACAAAAAAAGTTACCCCATGTTCAAGGACAAAGGAGAAGCCCTAGTAAGATGGCAAGAGGTGCAAAATCACGTTTAGAATCAAACTGCATATCCACCAGAGATGTTCGGAGGGCTCAAACAAAATCTTGCGAGAATCAGGAGCCAGAAACCCCACAGAGATTGAACAAAATCTGCCTTTGAGTGTTTGAGTGTTTGAGTGATCCAGCAGAACTCGATCACCCTCTTGGAGGAGGTTGGCATTAGTCCCATCATAGAGCCGCCAAGCAGAAGACCCACAAACTGCAGAACAATTATACCAAAGAAATTCTTGCACTGTTAAGAAAGTTCTAGGACCCACAAGAGATTTCTGATTGGGAATCTGGCAAAGGGACTGAGAAATCCCAGGGAATTTGACTTTGGAGCCCAGTGGGATTTGATTGCAGAACTTACACAGGACTGGGGGAAATAAACTCTTGGAGGGCACAAACAAAACCTTGTGCACATCAGAATTTAGGAGAAAGGAGCAGTGACCCCATAAGAGACTGACCCAAACTTGCTTGTGATTGTCCAGGAGTCTCAGACGAGGTATGGGTCAGCAGTCCCCTGCTGCAGGGTTGGGGGCACTGAGTGCATCAGTGCATGCATGGGACCTTTTGAAGTAGATTGCCATTATCTTCATTACCTGCACCATAGTTTGATCTGAGGTCAAAAAACAGGGAGGGAGCACAACCTCTCCTATCAATAGAAAATTGGATTAAAGATTTACTGAGCATGGCACCCATCAAACAAGATCCAGTTTTCCCCATAGTCAGTCTCCCATCAGGAAGCTTTCATAAGCCTCTTATCCTTATCTACAGTGGGCAGACAGAATGAAAACCACAATCACAGAAAACTAATCAGCTGATCACATGAGCCACAGCCTTGTCTAACTTAATGGAACTATGAGCCATGCCATGTATGACCACCCAAGATGGACAGGTCATGGTGGAGAGTTCTGAAAAAACATGGTCCATGGGAGAAGGGAATGGGAAACAACTTCAGTATTCTTGCCTTGAGAGCCCCATGAACAGTATGAAAAGTCAAAAGGATATGTCACTGAGATGATTTCCCCAGGTAGATAGGTGCCTAATATGCTGCTGGAGAAATAACTCCAGAAAAAATGAAGAGGCGGAGGCAAAGTGAAACAATGCCCAGTTGTGGATGTGAACTGGTGATGGAAATAAGGACTGATGTTGTAAGAACAATATTGTTCAGGCACTTGGAATGTTAGGTCCATGAAACAAGGTAAACTGGAAGTGGTCAAACATGAGATGGCAAGATTGAACATCGATATTTTAGAAATCAGTGCACTAATACGGGCTGGAATGGATGAACTTAGTTCAGATGATCATATATCTACTACGGTGGACAAGGATCCCTTAGAAGAAATGGAGTAGCCCTCATAGTCAACAAAAGAGTCCTAAATGCAGTGCTTGAGTACAGTCTCAAAAACGACAGAATGATCTCTGTTCCCTTCCAGGGCAAGCCATTCAATATCACAGTAATATAAGTCTATCCCGCCACCTGTAATGCGGAAGAAGTTGAAGTTGAATGGTTCTATAAAGACCTACAAGACCTTCTAGAACTAACACCCAAAAAAGATGTCCCTTTCATCATAGGGGACTGGAATGCAAATGTAAGAAGTCAAGAGATACCTGGAGTAACAGGCAAGTTTGACTTTAGAGTACAAAATGAAGCAGGGCAAAGGCTAACATAGTTTTGCTAAGAGAACACACTGGTCATAGCAAACATCCTCTTCCAACGACACGAGAGAAGACTCTACACATGGACAATAGCAGATGGTCAATACAGAAATGGGATTGGTTATATTCTTTGCAGCCAAAGATGGAGATGATCTGTACAGTCAGCAAAAGCAAGACCAAGAGCTGACTGTGACTCAGATCATGTACTCCTTATTGCCAAATTCAGACTTAAATTGAAGAATGTAGGGAAAACCACTAGGCCATTAAGGTATGATGTAAACCAAATCCCTAATGATTATAGAATGGAAGTAACAAATATATTCAGGAGATTAGATTTGATAGACACAGTGCCTGAAAAATTTTGAATGGAGTTTCTTGACATTGTACAGGAGGCAGTGATCAAGACCATCTCCGAGAAAAAGAAATACAAAAAGGCAAAATGGTTGTTGGAGGAGGCCTTACAAACAGCTGAGAAAATAAGAGAAGCTAAAGGCAAAGGAGAAAAGGAAAGTTAGACCCATTTGAATGCAGAGTTCTAAAGAAAAACAAGGAAAGATAAATCCTTCCTCAGTGATCAATGAAAATAGACAGAGGAAAACAACAGAATGGGAAAGACTAGCAATCTCTTCAAGAAAATTAGAGATACCAAGAGAACATTTCATGCAAAGATGGGCACAATACAGGACAGAAATAGTATGGACCTAATAGAAGCAGAAGATATTAAGAAGTGTTGGCAAAAATACACAGAAGAACTGTACAAAAAAAGATCTTCATGACCCAGATAACCATGATGGTGTGATCATTCACCTAGAGCCAGACATCCTGGAATGTGAAGTCAAGTGCACCTTAGGAAGCATCACTGCAAGCAAAACTAGTGGAGGTGAAGCAATTTCAGTGGAAAGAAGAATAGAAAGTAGAGTTTCCCTAGTGGCTCAGATGGTAAAGCATCTGCAATGTGGGAGACCCAGGTTCAATTCCCAGGTTGGGAAGATCCACTGGAGAAGGAAATGGCAAACCACTCCAGTACTCTTGCCTGGAAAATTCCATGAATGGAGGAACCTGGTAGGCTACAGTCCAATTTCAGTTGAGCTTTATCAACTCCTAAAAGATGATGCTGTGAAGTGCTGCACTCAGTATGCCAGCAAATCTGGAAAACTCAGCAGTGGCTACAAGACTGGAAGGGCAGACACCTTAGGAAGCATCACTGCAAGCAAAACTAGTGGAGGTGAAACAATTTCAGTGGAAAGAAGAATAGAAAGTAGAGTTTCCCTAGTGGCTCAGATGGTAAAGCATCTGCAATGTGGGAGACCCAGGTTCAATTCCCAGGTTGGGAAGATCCACTGGAGAAGGAAATGGCAAACCACTCCAGTACTCTTGCCTGGAAAATTCCATGAATGGAGGAACCTGGTAGGCTACAGTCCAATTTCAGTTGAGCTTTATCAACTCCTAAAAGATGATGCTGTGAAGTGCTGCACTCAGTATGCCAGCAAATCTGGAAAACTCAGCAGTGGCTACAAGACTGGAAGGGCAGTTTTCATTCTAATCCCAGAGAAAGACAATGCCAAGGAATGTTCAAACTACCCCACAATTGCTTATCTCAGAGGCTAGCAAAGTAAAGCTCAAAATTCTCCAAACCAGGCTTCAACAGTATATGAGCCATGAACTTCCAGGTGTTCAAGTTGGATTTAGAAAAGGCAGAGGAGACAGAGATCAAATTACCAGTATTCATCGGATCATCAAAAAAACAAGATAGTTCAAGAAAAACATCTTCTTCTGCTTTATGGATTATGCCAAAGCCTTTGTGAGGATCACAACAAACTGTGGAAAATTCTTAGAGATGGGAATACTAGACCACCTTAGCTGCCTCTTGGGAAATCTGTTTGCAGCTCAAAAAGCAACAGTTGAAACCAGACATGGAACTGATTGGTTTCAAATTGGGAAAAGAGTATGTCAAGGCTGTATATTTTCACCCTACTTATTTAAACTATATGCAGAGTACATCATGCAGAATGCCAGGCTGGATGAAGTAAATCTGGAATCACGATTGCCATGAGAAATATCAATAATCTCAGATATGCAAATGACACCACCCTTATGGCAGAAAGCGAAGAAAAACTGAAAAGCCTCTTGTGAAAGTAAAAGAAGAAAGTGAAAAAGTTGTCTGAAACTCAACATTCAAAAATTAAGATCTTGGCATCCCGACCCATCACTTCATGGCCAGTTGATGGGGAAACAATGAAAACCATGAAAGACTTTATTTTGAGGGGTTTCAAAATCACTTTTGGTGGTGACTGCAGCCATGAAATTAAAAGACCCTTGCTCCTTGGACGAAAAGCTATGACCAACCTAGACAGAATATTAGAAAGCAGAGACGTTGCCAACAAAGGTCCACGTAGTCAAAGTTATGGTTTTTCCAGTAGTCATCTATGGATGTGAGAGTTGGACTATAAAGAAAGCTGAGTGCCAAAGAATTGATGCTTTTTAACTGTGGTGTTAGAGGAGACTCTTGAGAGGCCCTTGGACTGCAAGGAGATCCAACCAGTCAATCCTAAAGGAAATCAATCCAAACAGTTTATTAGAAGGAGTGTTGGTGAAGCTGAAACTCCAATACTTCGGCCACCTGATCTGAAGAGCTGACTCATTGAAAAAGACCGTGATGCTGTGGAAGATGAGGGTTGGAGGAGAAGGAGATGACAGAGGATGAGATGGTTGGATGGCATCACTATTCAATGGCTATGCATTTGAGCAAGCTCCAGGACTTGGGGTCAGACTGGGAAGCCCGGTGTGCGGCAGTCTGTGGGGTTGCAGAGTCGGATATGACTGACTGAACCAAACTGAACTAGAANGTCTCCAACCCATTTGATGGCAGTTTTTAGTTCCTGTATTTCATCTTGAATATCCTCATCTATCTGAGCCTGAGTGGCCAACATAATATGAGCATCTTTAGTCCAATTTTGGATAAAATTATGTGTTTGAATTGAGGTTTGTAAAGCAATGCCAGTGATGGCAGCAGTGGTGCAAATAGCTATTAATCCCAAAATGTGAAGAATCAGCCATCCAATGAATCATTTAGATCACCAGAGCAGTTTAGTAAGTAACCAGGAAGCAAGTCCAGCCATGGAACCTTCTTCCCAAGGCCACTGGAGATTTATTGGTAACCACAGACTACGTCAAGATCGAAGAATCGAAAGGGATTCATTTCCTAAGGAAACAAGAGTTAAGTATATAATTTGCAATTTATGGAAGTTACAGAACTTAAAAGGCTTATTGAATTGTAAACTTCCTATAGCTAGAACAAAAGGAAGAACACAAGCTTGTATGAAATATGACTGATTATAACGAAAGAAATAGTTTCTCTGACTACAGTTGGTCCCTGTGAAATGTCCAGTCCAAATCCCAAGTTCTTGGGTGGATGCAGCAAGTTTCCAGATGTCCCATTGTTCAGGCCCAATCTGTTTAGTAAGGACGATTCAAGGACGAAGGGGTGCCAGTCCACCGTCAAGCCACCCAAGAAGTCCTTTGTCATGGTAATGTTCCATTGTAGTGTTAGTAACCTCCTATGCTACTTGAGTAGCATAATCACACACAGTACTGTTAATATCATCTGAGCAGTTAGATAACCACATACCATGGGGTCCCCAATTGACTATTGTATGATTAGCCACAAACATTAATTTTCCTGATTTGCCCTCACATTTGTCCCAACGAACCAGACTATATTTAAAGTTCTTGTTAGTAAACCCTTTGAATAGTGTTTTTTGTTCTTTCCCTAACGTTTCAGTAGTATAAACATGATTCACGGACAAAGAAAGGGCAGTAAATAAGCAACGTCCAAAATTCCTCTTTTGGAGGCAGGAGAAAAGCCCAATTTCTCAGCTAACATTTATGCATACTTTTGCTGGGCCCATAGACAAAGGAAGGAGTTCATAACCTGCTGGTGCTGCTGGTAAGTCACTTCAGTCATGTCCGACTCTGTGTGACCCCATAGATGGCAGCCCACAGGGCTCCCCTGTCCCTGGGATTCTCCAGGCAAGAACACTAAATGCATGAAAGTGAAAAGTGAAAGTGAAGTCGTGTCCGACCCTCAGCGACCTCATGGACTGCAGCTTTCCAGACTCCTCCATCCATGGGATTTTCCAGGCAAGAGTACTGGAGTGGGGTGCCATTGCCTTCTCCACTTCATAGCCTAGAGAGATTTAATTAGTTTCCCTTCTTCTTCAGGGTGTAAGGTCCCTTTAAGGCTCCAGGGAGAAGGCATATCTATGGAGTCATTGGTTAATACCATTGGTCCTTTATTCATCTATTCTACGACCTGAAGTAAAGGGGGGTTGGGTATGTAAGCCCAGTAAGTGTGATTAATTAGTTCAGCTTTAGCGGGCAGGGAGGCACAAGCAAGCAAAGCAAGCAGAGCAACAAAAATATTTTCAGGACTCCAAGGCACTCTCTGTTGAGAAACTGGATTTTCACCTGATTATTGTAAGGGTTTTTATTTGTCCCCAAGAGGGGAGATCATAAGGTTGATGCCGCCGAGGGCGGTGCTTTCTGGAGATCTTCAGAGCCACCATGGCTTGTATTGGAATTTCTTCCTCCTGGGGTTTTTGTTGTCGCCTCTATCTTGAAGGCTGGAGGCCCCATTGGGTCAGATCTTCTGAAGAGGAAGCCATGTGAGTTCGTTGGATTCATCTGGGGAAATACAAACATACCCCTTTCCCTATAAGATTAATTTCCCAGATTTCCATTGTTTATTCAACCTGTCTTGGTACCAAATGGGCAGAGGAGAAGAGTCCTTCAATTCCTCAAAATGTTTTTCTGCTTTTGTCAAGATATCTCCTTGCAGTAAGTTTAAAAAATTTAAAACAAAGAAAGCTATATTAACAATAGTTATAGGCTAAAGAATATATTGCATTGGAATCTAGTAAAGTCTGCTCTGAGTAAGGAAGATAAAAGGCTTTTATTCAAATTGGAAACCTTGCAGTTCATTGCAATAGTCACACTGGAGAGAAACCATGTAAATGTTGAAAGGTTGTTGTTGAATTACGACGCCGGGATTCTTGGCCTCCGGAGGAGAAGAATTCAATCCGGGGCCAGAGACGAGGCTTGATCGCTCAGAGCTTTTGTGTAGCAAAGTTTTATTAAAGTATAAAGGAGATAGAGAAAGCTTCTGACATAGGCATCAGAAGGGGGTAGAAAGAGTACCCCCTTGTTAGTGTTAGCAATGAAGTTATATACTCTCCAGTAAATCCAAAGAATGTCTGGAGGTTGTAAGGTCCTCACCAGACCTACTCCCATAATTTACATTTTAAGATAACAGAATTAGCCAGAAGGTTTAATCCAGAGACTGTCCTCAGGCAGCATACATTGTTGTTATATAATCCTAAGGAATGTAGAGAAGGAAAAAATGTTTGTCCTTTTTTCCTCCTTGAGAATTCCAGACCCCTCTCTCCTTGGGGACCCCTAGACTTCTTATCAACCTGCCTAGGAAATGACTCTCTCAGGATCCTGCCCCACTCCTGGGGAGACACCTTCCCGGCTCCCTCGGAGCCACAGTACAGATAGGCCGGCACATTCTACACGCCGGGAACCTGCAGTTTGGGACAAAGGAATCCCTGGGGAAGCTCTAAGCAACCAATCAGCCTTAAGCCGGAAGTCGCTTATCCTAACAAGAGACAGGACTGCATAAAGTTGGAAGCAAAATAAGATTTACAATCTCTCATAGATAAATTCTTAAAAACATGGCCTCTTGGTTCCCTGTCAGTCTCCTTGTAATCCCCTGTTCTGCCTGCTGTTCGGCCAAATGGGGAATGTCGACTGACACAGAAGCTCAGAGCAGTAATGAGGCGGTGACCCGACACGCCCCCTACGGCCAGTCCGCACCGCGTCCTGGTCCAGACTCCTGGAGACGCCAAGTGGGCCGCTCTGCTTGACCTTCTCTTGAATCCCAGCTCATCTCTGTTTGCCTTTAAGTGGACCAGCCCCCACTGGGGGCAATGCAACGATCTACCTGGGCAGATTTACTTCAGGGTTATCGGGACAGCCCACACTTGTCCACACACGGCCTGGGAGCGCACTAAGGGACGTGCATGCAGAAGGGGCCACGATGCAGGCCACAGGTGAGATACTGGAGAAATGCAACCAGAACCAACAGGTGAGATACTGGAGAAATGCGACCAGAACCAACAGGTGAGATACTGGAGAAATGCGACCAGAACCAACAGGTGAGATACTGGAGAAATGCGACCAGAACCAACAGGTGAGATACTGGAGAAATGCAACCAGAACCACAGCCAGCGCCACCGGCACCAGCCATCAGCCAATCTACAATACATGGAGACCCCCATGGAGAAGAGGGGGCCCCCTGCGCTGCTGCTGGGAATGGAAATCTCTAAAAAGTCACTATGGAGAGCGGTGTGCAGGTCCCTCACAAAACAAAAAACAGAGCTAGCCTAAGATCCTGCAGTCCCGCTCCAGGTCCTATATCTGCGTAAACCATCCTTCCGAAAAAACACATGCAGCGGAACATTCAGCACCACACTACGGAGACAGCCAAGGCCTGGACAAGCACAGTGACCTTCCCCAGAGGGACGGACTCCTAAGACGCGCCCTGTATATTCCATGGACTATCAGTCAGCAAGAGAGAAGGAACCATGCGAATCGCAGCCACTCTGATGGACCTGAAGGTGATCACGCTAAGTAGGACAGAGAAACACAAAAGGCTTAGAGGCGGAGTCTAAAAATGGATACACATGAAGTAATTTACCAGACAGACTCAGACTTGCAGATTCAGACAAGGAACTCAGAGTTACCCAAGGGAAAGAGAAAGCGTGGGTGGGCAGAGATAATTCAGGATGCTGGGATTGAACCATACACACTTTCAGATCTGACAGAATAAAAGCATATGAATAAGGATGTATGGGATAGAACAAGGAGCTCTATTCAACCCTCTGTCATAAGCTAGATGGGATCAGAATCCAAATTAAAAAAACAGATACATGTGTATGTATAATAGAATTAACTTGCTGAGTACCTCAAATAAATACAACATGGTAAAACAACTCTATTAGAAAATAAAAACTAGATGAAAGATAACAAAATGCCTAATTTATCCTTGTGCTTTGATCCCGTCCATGGGGCCTGAGCAGGCTTGCCTCCCAAAGCGGGACTTTAATCGGGTGGGGGAGCTGGAGACAACGTGCCAGCAAACGGGCGCACCAGGACCTGAGGTGCCCGGCCCCCTCCAGATAGGACCACAGGCTTCACACCCGGTCAGGCCCTCCAGGGACGGCAGCAAGTCTACTGCACCCAGTAAATGGCGGATGCTCTGGACTGGAAGAGCTACCATTAATCACCCTATTTTCACCTCTGCTGGTGGTGGGGTTCCCACTTCCAGCCTCCTTCCTTAGAATCACTCCTGACACCTAACAGGGACAGATGCCTCTGCACAGCTCTCTGGAAGTGAGTGGGATCTGAGGACTGAAGAGTAAGGGACAAGAAGGAGTGACACTCGACACAATGGGCATCCCTTCTGGCACTTTATACTCTTCAATCAGGGAACATGACCGTTTCGAAGGCTCAGGTATCCCCAGTTCACCGACTAGGACATGAGGAAGTGCTGCCACCTTATGGCCGTTAACTAGAACAACAGCTTTAAAACCCTGGTGGTGCAGAAGTTAAAGCGTCTGCCTGCAAGGTGGGAGACCTGGGTTCGATCCCTGGGTCGGGAAGATCCAATGGAGAAGGAAATGGCAACCCACTCCAGTATTCTTGCCTGGAAAATCCCATGGACAGAGGAGCTTGGTGGGCTAGAGTCCACGGGTTGCAAAGAGTCGGACACGACTGAGTGACTTCACTTTCACTTTTCAGTTCTTTCACTTTATGTTTTATTGCTAACAGCCACTATGGAGAACACCCCTAGTGGAGGTGATGGAATTCCAGTTGAGCTATTTCAAATCCTGAAAGATGATGCTGTGAAAGTGCTGCACTCAATATGCCAGCAAATCTGGAAAACTCAGCAGTGGCCACAGGACTGGAAAAGGTCAGTTTTCATTCCAATCCCAAAGAAAGGCAATGCCAAAGAATGCTCAAACTACCGCACAATTGCACTCATCTCACATGGTGATGGAATTCCAGTTGAGCTATTTCAAATCCTGAAAGATGATGCTGTGAAAGTGCTGCACTCAATATGCCAGCAAATCTGGAAAACTCAGCAGTGGCCACAGGACTGGAAAAGGTCAGTTTTCATTCCAATCCCAAAGAAAGGCAATGCCAAAGAATGCTCAAACTACCTCACAATTGAACTCATCTCACACACTAGTAAAGTAATGCTCAAAATTCTCCAAGCCAGGCTTCAGCAATACGTGAACTGTGAACTCCCTGATGTTCAAGCTGGTTTTAGAAAAGGCAGAGGAACCAGAGATCAAATTGCCAACATCTGCTGGATCATGGAAAAAGCAAGAAAGTTCCAGAAAAATATCTACTTCTACTTTATTGACTATGCCAAAGCCTTTGATTGTGTGGACCACAACAAACTCTGGATAATTCTTAAAGAGATGGGAACACCAGGCCACCTGACCTGCCTTCTTGAGAAATCTGTATGCAGGTCAGGAAGCAACAGTTAGAACTGGACATGGAACAACAGACTGGTTCCAAATTGGACAAGGTGTACGTCAAGGCTATATATTGTCACCCTGCTTATTTAACTTCTATGCAGAGGACATCATGAGAAACGCTGGACTGGAAGAAGCACAAGCTGGAATCAAGATTGCCGGGAAAAATATCAATCACCTCAGATATGCAGATGACACCGCCCTTATGGCAGAAAGTGAAGAAGAACTAAAAAGCCTCTTGATGAAAGTGAAAGAGGAGAGTGAAAAAGTTGGCTTAAAGCTCAACATTCAGAAAACAAAGATCATGGCATCTGGTTCCATCACTTCATGGCAAATAGACTGGGGAACAGGGGAAACAGTGATAGATTTTGTTTTCTTGGGCTCCAAAATCACTGCAGATGGTGACTGCAGCCATGAAATTAAATGACACTTGCTCCTTGGAAGAAAAGTTATGACCAACCTAGGTAGCATATTAAAAAGCAGAGACATTACTTTGCCAACAAAGGTCTGTCTAGTCAAAGCTATAGTTTTTCCAGTTGTCATGTATGGGTGTGAGATTTGGACTATAAAGCAATCTGAGTGCCAAAAAATTGTTGCTTTTAAACTGTGGTGTTGGAGAAGACTCTTGAGAGTCCTTTGGACTGCAAGGAATCAAGCCAATCAATCCTAAAGGAAATCAGTCCTGAATGTTCATTGGAAGGACTGATTCTGAAGCTGAAAGTCCAATACTTTGGTCACCTGATGCGAAGAACTGACTCCTTGGAAAAGACCCTGATTCTGGGAAAGATTGAGGGCAGGAGGGGAAGGGGACAACAGAGGATGAGATGGCTGGATCACATTACTGACTCAATGGACATGGGTTTGGGTGAACTCTGGGAGTTGGTGATGGACAGGGAGGCCTGGCGTGCTGCAGTCCATGGGGTCGCAAAGAGTTGGACACGGCTGAGCAACTGAATTGAACTGAACCTGTGAATGGACATTTTTGTTCTTTCCATGCCTCGGCTATTGTAAATAGTGCCACGGTGGAGTGCACGTGTCTTTTTGAAAGATGATTTTGTCCAGATATGGGCCCCAGAGTGGGAATGCAGTATCTTAAGCTAGCTGTTTTGTCATTTTGAAAGGAACCCGCATCAGTCAGTCAGTTCAGTTGCTCAGTCGTGTCTGACTCTTTGCGACCCCGCGGACTGCAGCGTTGCAGGCCTCCCTGTACACCACCAACTCCCAGAGCTTACTCAAACTCATGTCCATCGAGTCGGTGAGGCCATCCAACCATCTCATCCTCTGTCGTCCCCTTCTCCTGCCTTCAATTTTCCCCAGCATCAGGGTCTTTTCAAATGAGTCAGTTCTTTGCATCAGGTGGCCAATGATAACACAGAATGTTGGGAATAAACTATACACACTTTTAAATAGATACATAGAAGTAGATCGTACTGAATAAACATGTACAGGACAGAACAAGGAATTCTATACTAAGTCCAACAATCTGTCATAAGCTCCATGGCTGAAGAGAACCTCAAAAAGGACAGATACATTTATGTGTAGACCTGAATTAGTTTGCTGTACACCTCAAAAAAACAACATTGTAAACCAGCTCTACCCCAGTAGAAAATAAAAATAACGTGAAAGGACAAGGCCGAAAACAAATAGATACCTTTTCCCCCTGGGTTCGGTGCCTGGGCTGGAGTCACCTTCTGGACTCTGAGCAGGGTTGGCTCCCCAGGCTGGACTTCAGGCTGGGGAGCTGGGGGTGATGTGCCAGCAAAGGAGCCCCCCCTTGGCTCTGGGGTGCCTAGTCCCCTCTGGATGGGACCACAGGCTTCACACCCAGGCAGGCCCTCTCATAGCTACACCCAGCCTTTTGCACCCAAAAAGTGGTAGAGGCTCTGGGCTGGAGGAGCAGACCTCAGTCCTCCTCTGCTGGTGGTGGGGTTCCCACTTCAGCCTCCTTCCTTAAAGTCACTCCCGAGAGCTACATGGGGCAGGTGCCTCAGGACAGCACTCACCGGCAGAGTCTGGGATATGACTGGGTGGGGAGCATAAGGGGCGAGAATCAGTGACGCTCGCGGCCTTGAGTGTCTGTTGTGGCCCTTTGTCCCCTAGTTTAGAGCCCAGGAACCGGCCTCTCGCTAGGGCTCAGGCTGTCCCAGTGAGCGGCGTGGGCACGCGCTGCCCCCTGTGGCCGTTACCTGGAACCACGACTTTAAACAGCTGCATAAGGGCACCCTTCCTCAGACCACCTGCGGTGCTCTAAATGCCGACAGCGGCCCCAGGAATCACTCTGAGGTAGGTAATACAGAAAGAATTCCAAGTGGGGCCCACTTCCAGGGCCAGGTTCAAAAGGCAAAGACCTCTGCCTCCCTAAGACAAAGAAATGCAAACCGTAACTGCCAGCAGCTGCCATCTGTAACAGTCTCACCAAATCCACAGTGAGTGCTGGAGTCGGTGTGGAGGAAAGGGAACCCTCCTGCGCTGCTGCTGGGGGTGGAAACCGCTGCAAGCCGCAACGCAGCTCCTTTCAGAGCCACAGGCAAAGCCAGCCTGAGCGCACGAGTCCCACTCCAGGCCTACACTGGGCCAAACCACCCTTCAGAAAGACACGTGCACCGCGCGTGCACCGCAGCGCTGTCTACAATCGCCGCGGCGTAGAAGAAACACAGATTTCCATCCACAGACGAACGGACACTGAAGATGGGCACATATGCAAGGGGCTGCATAGTTTAGGATGTTGGGTTAAACCATTTACCACTTTAGACAGGACAGATAGATAAACAGAACACTGAAACAGGACCTGCTGGATAGAACAAGGAACCCTGCGCAGCACCATGTCATAAGCTCTATGAGAACACTGTCCAATAAAGAGCAGACGTGTGTGTATGGAACTGAATCGCCCTGCAGTACACCTAAACAAACAATGCTGTGAACACACTCTACTCCAGTACACAATGCAAATTACATGAAAAGAGAAAAAAGGAAACATGCCTACGCTATTCCCCTTGGTGCTGGAGACCCAGGCTGGCGACACACCCCTGGGGCCTGAGCTGGTCCCCGAGCCTGGGCTTCAGTAGGACCTGGGGAGGGTGGGCCAGCAAAGGAGCCCCACCTCGGTTTCTGGGTCCTGGCCCCCCCCCATGGGACCAGAGCTTCCCCCTAGGCAGGTCCTCCTATTGCTAAGTCAACCCCCGTGCACACAAAAATGGTGGATGCTGTGGCCAAAAAGAGCTTTCAGCAGTTACCCTACCTCCACCTCTGCTGGTGGTGGGTTTCCCACTTCAGCCTCTTTCCTCAGGGTCCCCCATCGTACCTACTTGGGACGGCTGCCTCAGTGCAGCACTTTGGAGGGGGTAGAGATATGTCTGAGGGGTGGGGGAAGGATGGGGCAAGAAGTAACAGCACCCGGAGCCTTAGGTGTCTCCCTACAACCCAGGAGCATGACCACTGCCAAGGGCTGGTGCCCCCAGTAACCAAGGAAGGCAAGAGGAAGTGCTGCCGCCTTGCGGCCCTTGTCTGGAACAACGTTAAAACTGCAGCCTATAGGCACGTTTTACAGGAGGCCTGTCGCTTCTAACTTTGGCCACCTGATGCCAAGAACCGACTCACTGGAAAAGAACCTGATGCTGGGAAAGACTGAAGGCGGGAGCAGAAGGGGACGACAGGATGGGTTGGTTGGATGGCATCCCCGACTCGATGGACATGAGTTTGAGCAAGCTCCGGGAGTTGTGAACGACAGGGAAGCCTGGTGTGCTGCAGTCCATGGGGTTTCACAAAGAGTCGGACACCACTGAGTGACTGAACCGAACTGTGGCTTTTAAATGACCTCCAGCAGCAAGAAAAATCCAGCTTCGGGAAATAGAAAAAGAAATCCAAACAGGGCCTACTTTCAAAACTCAACTTTAAGAGGCAAATTTAGCTCACACTTTTTAAAGCACCTGAAAATAACTTCAGCCTCCCTGGTTCTTAGAGAAATGGAAATCAAAACGATAATGATCTATTTCCAGATACCAGTCAGAACCAGATCTACCAACAATAAATGCTGGAATAGGTGTGGGAAAAAAGGAAAGCCTCCTACGCTGCTGCTGGGAATGGATGTTGCTAACAGCCACTGCGGAGAACATCATTAAGGTTCTTTCGAAAATGACAAACAGAGCTAGCCTAAAATCCTGCAGTCCCACGCTGGAGACTATACCCAAGAAAACATCCTCAAAAAAACACATGCACCCCGCCCTGCAGTGCAGCACCGTTTACAATAGCAAAGGCACGGAAGCAAACAAAACGCCCGCCCACAGATGAACGGCTACTGGAGATGTGCTGTGTGTATGCCATGGGCCCTAAGTCAGCCACAAAGAAGAACAGGCCGTGCAGTTTCCAGCAAGATAGAAACTAGTGTCGGAGTCTCCACATCCCCGGGCGGTGGGGTTTTCACTTCAGCCTCTTCCTCAGAGCTGCTCTAAGTCAGCTGCCTCACACAGCACTTAGCGTGTGGGTTATGTCGGCAGAAGGAAGAATAGGGGGCAAAATGTAAGGATGCCCAAGGCCCTGGGTGTTCTGGCCCCCTGCTCTCTAGTTTGCAGCCCAGGAGCACGCCTTTTACTGAGGCTCTGTTTGCCCCGTTCAGGAGTGCGGCATACGGAAGTGCTGCCGCCTTGCGGCTGTCCATTGGAGCAACAACTTTAACACCAGAGCTAAAGAGCACATTCTCCTGAGGCCCGCAGAGACCAACTGCCCCCCACCCATCCCCACCCCTCCCCACTCCCCCAC
>SJXQ01001074.1:363440-395815 GCA_006408695.1 Aepyceros melampus
TATAAGAGACAGGCAGTAGGTAACAGGAAAAGAGTTCCAAATGGGGCTGACTTTCAGGGCCAATTTCAAAAGGCAATTTTGGCTCACACAGGACAAAACGGAAACCTGGACCTGAAAAGAGCCCCAGCCTCCCTCATTCTTAGAGAAATGCAAACCATAACATACAAACGCAAACTGCAACGCAAACCACTCTAACGAGCTGTCAGTGGGCACCAGCCCTCCGCAGATCAACAAACTGCAAATGCTGGAGTCGGCGTGGGGGAAAGGGAACCCTCCTCTGCTGCCGCCGGGGGTGGAAACTACCAACAGCCACAGCGCAGAACATCACGTAGCTGCTTTCAGAAGGAAGAACAAAGCAAGCATAACATCCCGAAATCCCACGCCAGGGCTTATATTTGGACAAAACCATTCTTCAAAAAGACACGTGCACCTCAACCGTCACTGCAGCACTACTGACTGCAGCCGAGGCATGGAAGCAGCTGAAATCCCATCCGCGGATGAACAGAGACCGGAGGCGAGCCACAGGCCTGCAATGGGCTAACACTCAGCCACTGAAAGAATGAAATCGTGCCATGTGCAGCCATGCCGATGGACCTGGAAATGGTGAAACTAAGTGAGAAAGACAAATAGCGCTTATAGGTGGAATCTGAAAATGACACACGAGCGAATTTACCAGGCAGATACAGACTCCCTGACTTTGAAAACAAACGCATAGTCACCAAAGGCAGAGAAGGAGGCAGGGGAGGGACAGGGGCAGGAATCGTGATAATGTAGGATGTTGGGAATAAACCACACACACTTCTAAATACACGGATATAAACAAAGCACATTGAACAGGGATGTGTAGGGTAGAACAAGAGACTCTACCCAACATTCGGTCACAAGCTCTATGGGAAGAGAATCCGAAGAACAGATAACACATATGTGTGGAACTGAATTAACTTGCTGTACACCTCAAACAAACTGAACACTATAAAGCAGCTCTCTCCAGCAGAAAATGAAAGTTACCCGAAAGAATAAAGCGAAAACAAATGGCTACTCCCCTTGGGTTTGATGCCCAGGGCTGGACTCAGCGCCCTGGGGCCTGGGCAGGCTTGCTTCCCCAAGCTGGGCTTCACTCAGCTTGAGGGGCTGCGGCGCCAGTAACTGAGCCCCCCCGGATCCGAGGTGCCTGGTCCACTCTGGGTGGGACCATAGATTCACACCCGGGCAGGCCCTCCTCCACCCACAGCAGGCCTTTCGCTCAGAAAGTATTCGATGCTCGCGCTGGAAGATGTTTCAGCAGCCATCCTGTCTCCTCGTCTGCCGGTGGCAGGGCTTCCATTTCCAGCCTCCTTCCTTAGAGTCCCTCCGACAGCTACCCGGGCAGCTGCCTCAGAGCAGCACTGGGTGGACGGTTCAGATATGACTGGGGGTGAAGAGTAAGGGACAAGAAGTGATGACCCTCGAGGCCCTGCGTGTTTGCTCTGGGGCTGTGCTCTAGTTTACAGCCCGGGAACACGCCGGCCGCTAAGGCTCGGGATGCCCAGTTCCCCGAGTGGGAGTGAGGAAGTGCTGCCACCTCGTGGCTGATGACTGGAACAACAAAATTAAAGCTGGGGCTTCTGNGTGGCTCAGCTGGGAAAGAATCCACCTGCAATTCAGGAGACCTGGGTTTGATCCTTGGGATGGGAAGATCCCTTGGAGAAGGGAAAGGCTGAGAAGTCCATGGGGTTGCAAAGAGTCAGACATGACTGAGCAATTTTCACTTTTAGGTGGCACAAGTGGTAGATGGGTCTGCCAGTGTAGGAGACACAAGAGATGCGGGTTCGATCCCCGGGTTGGGAAGATCCTCTGGAGAAGGAGATGCCAGCCCACTCCAGTATCCTTGCCTGGGAAATCCCATGGACAGAGGAGCCTGGCGGGCTACAGTTCACTGGGCGGCAGAGATCAGACATGACTCTGTGAATTGTGAATAGGGCCAACTTTCCAGACTATTTTCAAAGGGCAAATTTGTCTCATACATAATAAAAGAGCAGAAAACCCTGAACCGAAATGACCTCTGCCTCCATAATACATAGAGACGTGCAAACCACAACCACAACAAATCCACAGACCATAAGTCTTGGAGAGGGTGTGGCAAAAACGGAAGCCTCCAATGTTACTGCTGGGAATGGGAATTGCTAACAGCCACACTGCAGAACATCATGAAGCTCCTTTCAAACGAAGAACAAGCTAGCATAAGATTCTGCAATCCCACTCCGGGCCTGTACTCAGGCAGACCATCCTTCGAAATGACACAAGAATCCCATGACTCACTGCGGCACTATTTACAATAGACAAAGCACAGAAGCAATCAAAACTTCCATCCACAGTTGAATGGATACTGAAGGTATGCTACATATATGCAGTGGGGTATTATTCAACCAGAAAAAAGGAATGGAAACATGCTATTTGCAATGTGGATAGGCCTGGAGATGATCAAACTAAGTCAGAGAAAGACAAATAGCTTATGATATCACTTACAGGTGTAACCTAAATTGGATACACATGAACAAATTTACCAGACAGAAACAAACTCACAGAGTTAGAAAAACAAACTCAGAGTTACCAAAGGAAAAGAAGGGGCTGGCGGACGGGTGAAGGCAGGGATAACGATAAGGTAGAATGTTGGGAATAGACCACACATGCCTCTCAATACACAGATAGGTAGAGAGAAACAAAGCATACTGAACAAGGATGTGTGGGATAGAACAAGCAGCTCTACCAACACTGTCCTAAGTTCTACAGGAAGAGAATCTAGAAAAGAACAGATACACCTTATGTCTAGAACTGAAGCAACCTGATGTATGTGTCAAGCAAACACAATAGGGTAAGTCAGCTCTACCCCAGTAGAAAGTAAAGATTATATGAAAAGGTAAAACTGAAAACAAACGGTTACTTTATTCCCCTCCAGTTCCGTGACTGGGCAGGAGTCACTTCCCTGGAGCCTGACCAGGCTGGGTTCCCAAGGCTGCACTGGGGTTGAGTTGGGGGAGCTGGGGAGAACGTGCCAGCAAATAACCACCGTCCCCTTGGATCTGGAGTGCCTGGTCCCCTCTGGGTGGCGCCACAAGCTTCACATCCAGTGGGCCCTTCTACAGCTATGCTAAGCCTTTTGCACCCAAAAGCTGGTGGTAGAAAGTAAAGATTATATGAAAAGGTAAAACTGAAAACAAACGGTTACTTTATTCCCCTCCAGTTCCGTGACTGGGCAGGAGTCACTTCCCTGGAGCCTGACCAGGCTGGGTTCCCAAGGCTGCACTGGGGTTGAGTTGGGGGAGCTGGGGAGAACGTGCCAGCAAATAACCACCGTCCCCTTGGATCTGGAGTGCCTGGTCCCCTCTGGGTGGCGCCACAAGCTTCACATCCAGTGGGCCCTTCTACAGCTATGCTAAGCCTTTTGCACCCAAAAGCTGGTGGATGCTCTGGGCTGGAAGAGCTTTCAACAGTCCCTGATTGCACCTCTGCTGGTGGTGCGGTTCCCACTTCCAGCCTCCTTCCTTAGAATCGCTCCTGATAACTACGTGGGACAGCTGCCTCAGCGCAGCACTTATTTGGGGGTTCAGATATGACCGGGGACCTAGGAGTAAGGGGCAGGAAGTGATGACCCTCGAGACCGTGGGGGTGTGTTCTGGCGCTCTGCTCTCGGGTTCACCACCCAGGAGTTGCCTTGTTCCCCCAATAGAGGCATGGGGAAGTGCTGCCGCCTTGTGGCCATTAACTGGAACAGCAGGTTTAAAACCAGGACTTGGGGCGTACTCCCCTCAGGAAGCCTGTGGGGCGTGGGGCTCTAGTTGACCCCCGCTCCCGGAAAACATCCTGCAGCAGGTGACAGAAAAAGAATTCCAAACGGGCCTGGCTTTCAGAGCCCATTTCAAAACGCTAATGTGGCTCCTATTTACCAACAAACACAAAATCGGGACCTGAAAAGACCCGAATTCTTAGAGAAATGCATACCACAGCTATAACCAGCTATCCTCACCAAATCCACAGAGGAGAAATTTAGGAGACAGCGTGGAGAAAAGGGAACCCTCCTACGCTGCTGCTGGGAATGGAAACTGCTAACAGCCACAATGCAGAACATCACGCAGCTCCTTTCAGAGCCACAGACAAAGCCAGCCTCAACCCCACTCCAGGGCCTATACTGGGCAAAACCAGCCTTCAGAAAGACACTGCGGCGCATTTACAATAGCCACGGAGTGGAAGGAACCAAAATGTCCGTCCACAGATGAATGGGCACAGAGCTGGGCTACAGATATGCCAAGGGACTGTTACTCAGTCATAAAAAATACTGAGATCATGCCGTCTGCAGCAATATGGATGGACCTGGAGATGATCCAGCTAAGTCAGAGAAAGCCAAACACCAGACGACATCCCTTATGGGAGGAATCCGAAAACGGACACATTTCAGTGAATTTGCCGAAGAGAAACAGACGCACAGACTTGGAATACAAACTCAGGAGTTACCAAAGGAAAAGACGGAGCCAGGGGAGGGGCAGGGGCAGGGACAGAGATAAGGTAGGGTGTTGGGAATAAACCAGACACTCTTTCAAATACATAGACAGACAGAAACAAAGTATACTGAACAAGGAAGTGTGGGCTAGAACAGAGAGCGTCACACAACACTATGTCACAATTCTCTGGGAAGAGAATCTGAAAAAGGACAGATATATATATACGCAGACCTGAACCACTTGCTGCACTCCTCAGGCAAACACAACATTGTAAATCAGCGCTACTGGAAGAGAAAATAAAAATTACACGAAAGGGTTACACAAAGACAAATAGCTACCCCATTCCCCTCGGTGACCTCGGTGGAAGCCACCTCTCTGAGGCCTGAGCAGGCTTGCTTCCCGAGACTGGACTTTAGGAGAGCTGGAGAGGATACGCCAGCTGATGACCCCCCCACCTTGGATCTGGAGTGCCTGGTCCCCTCTTAATGGGACCACAAGTGTCACATCCAGTGGGCCCTCCTACAGCTACACCCATCTTTTAAACTTGAAAAATGTTGGATGCTCTGGGCTGGAAGAGCTTTCAACAGTCATCCTGTCTCCTTCTCTGCTGGTGGTGGGGTTCCCACTTCTAGCTTCCTTCCCTGGAGTCCCTTCTGACAGCTACATGGGACAGCTGCCTCAGCATAGCAGTTAGGGGTTCGGAGACGTCTGGAGGGCTAGAAGTAAGGGGCAAAAAGTAATCGCCTTGGGTGGGTGTTCTAGCCCTTTGCACTCTAGTTTACAACGCAGGAAAATGCCTTTTGCTAAGGTGTCCCAGGTGGCGCTAATGGTAAAGAACCCGCCTGCCAGTGTAGGAGACGCAAGAGATGTGGGTTCTATCCCTGAGTCAGGAAGATTCTCTGGAGAAGGAAATGGCTACCCACTCCAGTATTCTTGCCTGGGAAACTCCGTGGACAGAGGAGCCTGCTGGGCTACAGTCCCTGGGGCGGCAAAGGTCGGAGAGGACTGAGCACGGCACAGGGATGGGCACGTTTTATTCCGTTTTATGCAGTAGGTCTGTGGGGCTCTAAATGACCCCGCCTTGGAGAAACAGCCTACAGCAGGTGATCGAAAAAGAATTCCAAGTAGGCCAGACATTTGGAGCCAAGTTCAAAAGGCAAATTTGGCTCACACTTACAAAAAAAAAACAACCCAAAATCTGTACCTGAAAAGACTTCTGCCTCTGTAATATATAGAGAAATGCAAACTAAACCACAACTAAAATGAGCTATCATCTGCTCACCATCCTCATCAAATGCACAAACTAGAAATCTTGGAGATGGTGTGGTGAAAAGGGAAGCTTCCAATGCTATTGCTGGAATGGAAACTGCTACAGCCACAATGCAGAACATCATGCAGCTCCTTTCAGAACCAGATACTGAGCTAGGATAAGAGTCTCAATCCCACGCAGGGCCTACACTCGGGCAAACCATCCTTCAGAAAGACACGAGAATCCCACGATTCACTGCAGCACTATTCACAGTAGACAAAGCACAGAAGCAATCAAAACGTACCTCCAGAGATGAACAGATACTGGGGGTGTGCTACATGTATGCAATGGACTATTACTCAGCCATAAGAAGGGATGAATTCATGCCATTCGCAGCAATATGGATAGACCTGGAGATGATCAAACTCAGAGAAAGACAAATAGCTTAGGATATCACTTATAGGTGTAATCTAAAAATGGGTGCACGTGAAAGGATTTACCAAACAGAAACAGATTCACAGACTTAGAAAACAAACTCAAGAGTTACCAAAGGAAAAGAAGGAGTCGGGAGGGGTGAAGGCAGGGAAAGAGATAAGGTAGAATTTGGGAATAAACCGTACACACTTCTAAATACACAGATCAATAGCAAGCATTCTGAGCAAGGGTGTACGGGATAGAACAAGGAATTCTACCAACACTCTATCATAAGCTCTTGGGAAGAAAATCCAAAAAAGAACAGAGGCACGTGCACGTAGAACTGAGTCAACCTGCAGTAGCAATACACCCAAACAAACACAACACTGGAAATCCGCTCTACCCAACAGAAACCAAAGATGACATCAAAGGCTGCAACTGGAAGCAAGCCTCGGGTCCCATGACCTGGACTGGTGTCACCTCCACGGCTGGACTCCAGCTGGGCTGGGGGATCTGGAGAGGACGTGCCAGAAGCTGAACCCCCTTGGATCCTGAGGGCCTAGTCCTCTCCAGATGGGCCCACGAGCTTCATATCCAGGCGGGCCCTCCTACACCTACACCAAGCCATTGGCACCCAAAAAATGGTGGATGCTCTGGGCTGGAAGAGCTTTCAGTAGTCTTCCTGTCTCCACATCTGCTGGTGGCAGGTTTCTCACTTCCAGTCTCCTCGCAATTCCCTCCCGACAGCTGCACGGGGCAGCTGCCTCAGTGCAGCACTTAGGGAGACGTTAGGCTACGTCTGGGGATGAAGAGGAAGGGGCAAGAAGTAATAACACTCGAGGCCCTGGGTATTGACTCTGGCACTTTGCAATTCGTTTACAACCCAGGCACACGCCTTTTGCTGAGGGTCTTTTTGCCCCTGCACCCTGAGTGGAGTATGAGGAACTGCTGCTACCTTAGGCCGTAAACTGGAACCACAACTTTAAAACCGGGGCTAATGGGCCCATTTTCTGCAGGAGGCCTGCAAGACTCTAAAGGACCCTACCCCCAAGATACATCTTGCTGTAAGTAATAGAAAAAGAATTTAAAACAGGGCCGACTTTCAGGGCCAACTTCAAAAGGCAAATTTGGCTCACGCTTACAAAAAAGCAAAAAACATGGCCCTGAAAAGAGCCTCAGCCTCCCTAATTTTCTTCAAGAGACGCAAACCCAAACTCCAACAAGCCTTCATCTGGCACCAGTCCTCACCAAATCAACAAACAGCAAACGCTGGAGACAGTGTGGGGAAAGGGAACCCTCCTACATTGCTGCTGGGGATGGCAATCCCTAACAGACACTACGGAGAACTGTAGCCAGGTTTTTTTCAAAATGAAGAACCAAGCCAGTAGAAGATCCTGAAATCCCACTCCAGGGCCTCTTCCGGCCAAAACCACCCTTCTAAAGGACACAGGCACCCCAGCCTTCACACTGAGGGAGCTGTTCACACTGTGGCACTGTTGACAAGGGCCAAGGCGTGGACGCAACCGAAATGTCCATCGCAGATGAATGGACACTGAAGCTGCGCCACAAATATGCTGTGGACAATTACTCAGCTGTAGGGAAGAATGAGAAACGCCATTGGCAGCAACAGGGAAGGGTCCGGAGATGACCACGCTGTGTCAAGTAACTGAGACACTGAAGGATAAACATGAGATGGCTTATATGTGGAGTGTAAAAAAACTGTACAAATGGTCTTATTTGCAGAACAGAAACATCAGATGTAGAAAACAAATTTGTGGTTGTCCCAGGGGATATGGGGAGGGGGAGGGATAAATTAAGGGACTTGGGTCAACACGCACACACTACTATGCGTACCGTGGGTGACTCGTAAGAACCTCTCTACAGCACAAGGAGCTCTGCTCCGTGTTCTGGAACATCCTGCAAGAGGAGAGAATTAAGAAAATGAATATGCACTTCCCTCGGGGTCTACAGGTACCGGTTAAGAATCCACCTGCGCTGTGGGGTGGGCTGGATCCCTGCGGGGAAAGATTCCAGCTGCTGCCCATGCACCACACCCGGGCCACGAGCTGCAGCCGCTGTAGCCTGCAGGGTCTGGCGCCTGTGCTCTGAGTCCAGAGAAGCCGCCACAGCGAGAACCCTGCTCAGGGCAGCTAGAGGGGGGCCCCACTCACCAGGACTATGGGAAGCTTGAGGGCGGCAGAGAAGACCATCGAAGTCAGAAAGTAAGTAAAGAAATAATAACAGTTTAAAAAGGAATGCATAAATGTGCTTTTACAACTGATTCGCTTTCTTGTACACCTGAAACTAACAGATTGTATATCAACTCTACTCCAATAAAAATAAGTTTAAAAAAAGTAAAATTTTAAAGAAGGAAAGAAAATATACAGGGACCCTAATGTTCACTGCAGCACTGTTTACAATAGTCAATATATGGACGCAATCTAAATGCCCATCAACAGAGGAATAAAGACGATATTGTACATATACACAATGAAGTATTACTCAGCCCTAAATGATGAACTAACGCCATGTGCAGCAACATGGAAGGGCCTGGAGATTATCATACTTTGTAACATATTTCAAAGAAAGACAAAATCATATGTGGAATCTAATTTAAACAATGATACAAATGAACTGGTTCACAACACAGAAATAGGTATGGAAAACATATGGCTACCAAAGGGGACATGTAAGCCTAGGGATAAATCAGGAGCTTGGGATGAACACACACACTACTATATATAAGACAGACATAAAGCAATTATCCTCCAATTAAAATAAATTTTAGAAAAGATAGCCAGCAAGGACCTGTGGCATAGCACAGGGAACTCTCCATATTCTGTGATAATTTGTATGAGAAAATAATCTGGAAAAGACCGGGTCGATGTGAAGGTGTAACAATCACTTTCTGTGCACCTGAAACAGGACACTGTAAGTTAACTATACTCCAAGAGAATTTTTTTAAAAAAGATTCTGTGCAGTAGGAAGGAGAGAGGGGAGCTGGCTGGCTGTTGCCCATCTGCAGGTCAGGCTCTGAGCTGTTCTCACCGCTGCCAAAAAATGTCAACAGGCCATTATCTCTGAAGGCCCTGAAATCCATAACCTTTGCGAAGATCCACCCCAGCTACAAGCTTGTTCCCTCCAAGATCCCACAGATCCTACGGCCCCGTGGCCTTCCCCTGAACAGGGGAGAACCAAGAAGCTCACCTCAGGAGGCCTCCCTGCACCGAGGGAAAGGCTGGCGGGTGTCGAGGCCTCCCGTGGAGGAGGAGGGGAGGGAAGGGCCCAGGGCTCCGGCATTCATTCCAGGGCCTCCCCCTCACGAGGACATTCCCTGCCGGGGGCCGGCCTGTCCTTCCGTGACAGCGGTCACTGGGAAAGCTCGCACTGGATGGACACACTCCTGAGACCCGTCTCCTGCTGTGCAAAGTTGGCCTGAGCCAATGGCGAGAGTGCTGCACACTCAGCTCCCTTGGATATGAGGGAGCGGGCGTTTCCTCACACCAACAAACAATTCTCAGGCCCCGGAGGCACCAGCTGGATGTCCTAAGATTCACCTCAGTTCTGACACTGTCTACCTAGGGATTACATTCGATTTCACAGTTCAGGGCTCAGTCCTTCAAGACTGCCCCCTGCCAGAGGGGGGCCAGTCTTAAATCCAGGTTGTTCATCTGCGCTTCTAACTGGCCATCTGTAAATCAGAGGTTCCCATGACCCCCTCCCTTGAGTGCAATTAATTTGCTAGAGGGGCTTGCAGAACTCAGAAGATCTGTTTACTCACTAGATCACCAGTTTATATAAAAGGATATAACTCAGGAACAGTCAGAACGGACCACAGATTATGGACAGGGGCACAGAACTTCCACGACCCCTTCAAGGGTCATCACTCTCCCCAAATCTCTACTTGTTCACCAAGCTGGAAGCTCTCTGAATCCAGCCCTTTGGGGTTTTTATGGAGGTTTCCTTACACAGACATGATTGATTAAATCATGGGCCACTGGTAACAACTCCAACTCCAGCCCCTCTCCTCCCACTGAGGGCGGTGCTGGAAGCTCCAACCCTCTAACCACAATGCTGTCTCCACTGGCATCCAAATATAGGTGAGTTCTGAAAGTCACCCCATTAACAAAAGACACCTTTATGGCTCTCATTACATCAGAAATTCCAAGTCCTAGGAGGTTCTTGAATTGGAAGAATCAATATGGTCAAAATGACTATATTACCCAAGGCAATCTAAGATTCAATGCAGTCTCTATCAAATTACCAATGGCACTTTTCACAGAATTAGAACAAAAAGTTTTAAATTTGTATGGAGACACAAAAGACCTCGAATAGCCAAAACAATCTTGAGAAAGAAAAACAGTCGCAGGAATCAGGCTCCCTGATTTCAGACTATACTACACAGCTACAGCCAGCAAACGGAATATTACTCAGTCTTAAAAAAGAATGAACTAGGGACTGCAAGGAGATCCAACCAGTCCATTCTGAAGGAGACTAGCCCTGGGATTTCTTTGGAAGGAATGATGCTAAAGCTGAAGCTCCAATACTTTGGCCACCTCATGAGAAGAGTTGACTCATTGGAAAAGACTCTGATGCTGGGAGGGATTGGGGGCAGGAGGAGAAGGGAACGACCGAGGATGAGATGGCTGGATGGCATCACTGACTCAATGGACATGAGTCTGAGTGAACTCTGAGAGTTGGTGATGGACAGGGAGGCCTGGCGTGCTGCGATTCATGGGGTCGCAAAGAGTCGGACACGACTGAGCGACTGAACTGAATGGAAGGACTTATCTGGTGGTCCAGTGGTCAAGATTCTCCATTACACTGCCGATGGCCCAGGTTCGATCCCTGCTTGGGGACCTAAGATCTCAGGAGCTGTGTGGCATGGCCTAAAAAGATAAAAAGAGTGAAGTAATGCCATTTGCAGACAGACCTAGGGGTGATCATACTAAGTGAAGTAAGCCAAACAGAGAAAGATAAATATCATATGATATCATTTACACCTGGAATCTTTAAAAAAAAGACACAAATGAACTTATTTTCAAAACAGAGACTCACAGACATGGAAAACAATCTTACGGTTACCAAAGAGGAAAGAGGTGGGGTAGAAGGAAGAATAATTTAGGAGATTGGGATTAACACATATGCACTGAGTGGGTGCCAAGTCACTTCAGTCGTGTCTGACTCTTTGCAACCCCCACCCCCCATGGAGTGTAGAACCCCATGGAGTGTAAGAGGCTCCTCTGTCCATGGGCTTCTCCAGGCAAGAACAGACTGCTATATATAAAATAGAGTGCTTGCTTTAGCAGCACATGTACTAAAAATGGACTGATTCAGAGAAGATTCGCATGACCCCTGCACAAGGAAGACCTGGAAATTCGCAACGCATTCCGTATTTCTGTCCTGAAAACATAATGAAAAGGAAAGTTCATCAAACAAGCTTTATACATTGGTTACCTGTGTGCCTGTCACCACTTTTGAAAAATCTACAGTTAATGTGGATGAGAACTGCCTATTGTTGAATAAAGTTATAGAATCCTCAAAATAATTAAAATAAAACAGATAACCAACAAGGACCTACTGACAGCACAAGGAACTATACTCAATACTTTGTAATAACCAAAAGGGAAAAGAAGCTGAAGAAGGATAAATACACACACACACACATATACAAAATTGTTGTGCTGCTGCACACCCCAAACTAATATGATATTGTAAATCAATTATACTTCAATTTTTTTTAATAGCACAAAAAAGTCTTAGGAGCTGTGTACAGAAATGGAGATGAAGATCAAAAATATATTTCTTATTGTAAATCATAGTATCACAATTGTCAACCAAAAATAGTGCAGGAAGCTGCAACAAGAAGAGAATTTATTGGGAATTCTAAGAATTCCAATTCAAAAGATACACATTCAAGTAAAACCAAGAGCGTGTTCACAGGAAGAGAGTTGGCGCTTATAGACGCAAAAAGTCATGAGGTTAAAAGTTGCCTGGCAAGAACTGTGATCAACTCGAACGCAAGCTGGAAAATATTGTCCTTAAGGAATCGCAAATTATTTTAGGGTCCGGGAGATAAGTAGAAAGGCTGTGGTGAGTAATTTTAGGGTAAGGCTCTGATAAGTATCTTGAGTTTCTGGCAGATGTTTTGAATGATGATGGTGAGGGGTTAGCAGGTCTGACTCTGCCCGGCTGAGATGTGCATAAGCCACGTTCCTAAAGGGCCTCCGGGCTCTCTAGCAATGCCAACTCCATTTTGCTTTTCCTTTCACCCAGTCTACACCTTGGTCTTCAAACATGGATCCTTTATGGCAAAGCGATCTTAAAAGTGGAAAGATAGGCACACTGCCAGAATCCCACTTAGTCGTCAACAACCATCTGGTCCACAGCATTCCATATCAAAATGCCTCCCACAGTGAGGTTGAAACTGAGGGCAGTCAAGAGTTAGATCTCTTAGACTCTAATTTGCTTAACACGTAATGCCCCATAACCAAGCTTGCCTTAAATGCTCCTGCAAATTGCATGCTCTTCAAGATTTGCATAGCTTAGACACAAAATAGTGAGACTTCTTTTATCACCCCCTACAGGTAATATCTGTGACATAAGGGTTATTATGGTAACAGGTACTTAAGTTGTTTTTCAGGAACATGGAGCTAGTCTTGCCAAGTTCAAAGTTGGGACCATCGACCCTCCAGCTGGGCCTGCACGGGTGTCCAATGCACATGATGTCAGGGCCAAAATTTTTTGATGTCAGGGCCAAAATCTCCACCCTTGGATCATGCTGACACCACCACGCTCTGAATGTGCAGCTCACCAAGAAGCATGCAACTCAGATATAGCTTTACAGAGCAGCCGTTACCTCACTTTTTCTGCCTCCAATTAGCCAGAAAGTCAGCTGACAGCCTTCTGGGAGTTCCTTTGTACATAACTTGCTGCTTTTAAAACTATCTTTAATTTTTGTCCCCCTTTTTTTTTTTTTTTTTTTTGCAAGTGGAGAGTGTTCTTAGGGAGGTTTTGTTTTTTGTTTTTTAATGTGTAATTGCTTTACGGGTTTTCCATGTGGCTCAGTGGTAAAGAATCTGCCTGCCAAAGAAGGAGACACAGGTTTGATGCCAGAGTTGGGAAGTTCCCCTGGAAAAGAAAATGGCAACCCACTCTAGCATTCTTGCCTGGGAAATCCCATGGACAGAGGAGCCTGGTGAGCTCCACGGGGTCACAAAAAAGCCAGACACAACTTAGTGACTAAATAACAACATAACTGCTTTACAATGTAGTGTGAGTTGCTGCAGTACAACAAAGTGAATCAGCTCTTTGTATGTGTACACATTCCCTCCCTCCCACCCCACCCCTCTAGGTCGTCCCGGGGCTCCGAGCTGAGCTCCTGCGCTGTGCGGCAGCTTCCGGGGAGTTATCCAGTTCACATGGGGACTGTCTAGCTCACACACATATGTCACCGCTACACCTGATTCTCTTTGGGAGGATCCTCTTTGAGACTCTCCAGGTTTCTTGGACCTGGAGGCCTGTTTCCTTTCCTAGGTCAGGGACGTTTTCAGCAGCTTTGTGGATATTGTGTTGTTTTGCTTTACAAATTGAAGGTTCATGGCAAGCTGGCATCAAGCAAGTGTACTGGCGGCATTTTTTTCCAACAGCATTTACTCACCTTGTGTCTGTGTCACATTGCAGAAATTCTTACAATATTTCAAACTTTTCAGTTATAGTTGATATGGTGACCAGTGATCTGTGGTGTTACTATTGCAAAAAGATTACAATTTGCTGAAGGCTCAGATGATATTCAGCATTTTTTAGCAATAAAGGTTTTTAAGGAAGGCATATACATCGTATTTTTTAGACATAATGCTACTGCCCATTTATGTATAGTGCAAACTAAAAAATTTTTTTAATTGAAGTATAACACATTAATTTACAATGTGTTAGTTTCAAGTAGAAAACTTTAAAAAAAATTTTAATGGTTCTTTATTCATAAATTTGATGTAAGCTTACAAATTTACTATAGACTGCCAAATAAATCTGCAGTGAAAAATAAAGTAAAAAAAAAAAAGCATGCCCAACATGCAGCTGTCAATCTGCTAGCCATCAGGACATTAAACAATTCAATAATATATTCAAGATTCAGCCTTAGGTTTAAGGAAATTTAATTACTTTAAGAACTCTGCTTTGTCACCTGCTATCTGAGCAACTGGCAATAAGAACTTTATACAAATAAAACATTGCTTTTATGTGCGCTAGGAAACCCCAACATTTGTGAGACTCACCTTACTGCAATATTTGCTTTATTTTGATGGTCTGGACCTGTAGTATCTCCAAAGCCTGCATGTGCTCTGTATACAAGTTTTTGAAAAGCCCTGGGTTAGAGATGCCTCCCTGCAGAAGCCCCTCTGGTAAGATGGAAACGGTACCTTCTGGGGAGGGGTACACCTGACATACGCCTGACATCTGGGGAGGGCTGCGCCTGACACCAAAGGCCTTTCCAAACTACTGGAGGACGTGGCTTCCCCGTACTCAGTCCCTCACCCGAGCTCCTGGAGCAAGTGATGATGGGGGTGGGGCGGCCTCCTCCTCCTCGCAGATCCCTGGGCTGTGGCTAAGGGCCTGGGGGGTTGATCCGTAGCTTAGGGACAATTTTCTCACAAAAGGCAAGCCCGGGCAGAGCACCCTGATATCGAAGGAATTATCAGAGACCCCAGCTCGCTCAGGGTTACCCCCGTTTCCGCACGTGCTAACGGTTCCACACTGGAAATCCTCCTGCACGACACCCCCGACTCGCCAGGCCCTCCACGCCCCTCCCGCTGGGACCCTTTCCACCCGCTTGAGAAGTAGGCCCACAGGAGCTGGGCGCATGGAGAATTCACGCTTTAACAACCTGGGCTCGAGGGAGGGGAAGCCTGCTCCCCGCGATTACCGATTACCGTAGAGGACCGCATCCTCTGATTGCAAAGCAAGTGAAGGAGGCCGTCCAAATGCGTCCGCGGAGACCCAGCGCTCCTGCGGGCGGGCTGATTTCCCCGGCCGCTGACCGCTCCGCAGCCGCAGCCGTCGCCCTCTGACTCCGGGCCCCTCCGCACCACCCCGGCTGTGGCTTCCCCTCCAACAGGTCGTCTCTTCCCTGACTGCGAGTGTCTTGTGCCCTCTGCATTGCCAGCCATTACTGCCTCTAACCTGGGCACTCACTTTTCATCAGGACAGACTCATTTTCTTTTTGGCTGCGCTGCTCAGCTTGCAGGATCTTACTTTAGAGTCCCCCACCAGGGAGTGAACCTGGGCCCGTGGCAGTGAGCGAGCAGAGCCCTAACCTCCGTACAGTCGGGAAGTTACTAGAAGAGCCTTCTGAAAGAGACTCTCCTTAGGTCACCCTTAAGCAAGTGACCCCTAAAATGGGCCAAGCTAGGACCCCATTTTGCTTGATTCTCTGCCCCCCGCCCCGGCCTGCACACCCCGCAGACTGGCCACCCCCACTGCCCCCACCAGTTCCACTTCCGTGGTCTCTGGCAATCCGAGAGTTTTACCCCTCCAAGACAGGGTCCTTTCTCTTCTGTCTTCTGACTCCACTTCCCCTTCCACTCTGGTTTTTCCATCTTATCATTGGCTTTGCGCTGGGGAGCTGATCGAGGGCAGATGGTCCAACGTGCCCCTCCTGGCTGTGTGGCTCCCAGGCAGACGCTCAGTGAGCGCAAGTGTGAGATCATTTCTTCTAAAATCCTGACAAGAGCTTCCCTGGTGGTCCGGGGATAAGACCTCTGCTTCCAATGCAGGGGGGCGGGTTCATCCCTGGAGGGGGAGCAAACGTCCCACATGCCTTGTGACCAAAACAAACAAACAAACAAACACAAAAACAGAAGCAATACTGTAAGAAACTCAATCAAGACCTTAAAAATTGTCCACATCAAAAAAAAAAAAGTTAAAAAGTGTTTTGTCTGTGCTCAGTCATGTTCAGCTCTGTGACCCCATGGACTGTAGCCCGCCAGGCTCCTCTGTGCATGGATTCTCCAGGCAAGAACACTGGAGTGGGCTGCCATGCCCTTCTCCAGGGGATCTTCCCGACCCAGGGATTGAACCCATGTCTCCAGCATCTCCTGCACTGGCAGGCAGTTCTTTACCCCTGTGCCAAAACTATTAATAAAAAAAAAAATACAAAAAATAAAACCCTGACAACAGAGGGGCCACTTTCAGGCTGGCTGCTCTCCCTGTTTACAGAGGCCACAAGGGTGGCAAATGAAATCAGACCCTCTACTAACTCACAGGAAGTAAAAAATCATTGCCTGGAGACCAATCCCTGGCACAGTCTGAGTGTCTGAAAGAGGGACTGCTTGGTAGAGATGAGCCAAACTTGGAGATGAGAATATGGTCAGAAAGCCAGAAACCGTGGTCAGATCCCACAAGAGCTGCGGTAACCCACAATCCACAGCTTTCTCCCCGGGAATCGGCACACTCAGCCGTTCAATATACAGTCAGCTCAGCCAGGACCCCCGTCAAGCTCACCAAGCATCAGTGCTCGACGTGGCTGTGACTAAATGACCTTGCACAGCTAGGATGACGGGTTACACTCTTGAGCCAAAAATCATGCATATCCAACCCGGGCACACGCTGTTCCCGCCTGTGACGGCGCTGCAGAGCGGGGAGCGGAGAGGGCTGGGGCGCCCTCTCAGAAGGGCTCAGGGCTCCAGGCCACCCAGCCCCGAGCAAGGGATGGACTCCCTCTCCAGGCAACTGGCCCCTGGAAGCAGCGTCTAATGATACTCACCCCCAGACTCCTATACGTGGAACCTGCCACCAGCTGGCCCTGTGGTTGCCTGCACAGAAAACCCATCTGGTTCTAGGGACCGTGCTCGCATACCTGTCCTGCGCCTCAGGGGACAGTCCTAGGAAGCAGCACCTGTAAGGCCTTCCCCGGCCTGCAAACAGAGGTGTGCCCAGGATCCTCATGTGCTTTCGAGCTGATGAAGCATGCTCCGGGATGAAGGGCGGCCGCCTGACCCGTAGCTGAACATGGCCCTGAGGACCCCGGCGGGCTCCTCACAGCTGGTCCCTAGGAGCAGCAGCGGACGCGCAGTTCTGTCCTCGAGGAAGCCCCCAGGTTGCATCAGGGTGGCCTGCACCCTGCTCCTGACCAATACGCCTACCGACAGTCACATGGGAAAGTCACCCACCATGGAGGAGAGGGGCCGACCACAACCCTCCACAGCACCGCGCCTCCGAGTGAGGACTCGGCCATCTCAGACCACACGGCCCACGCCCAGGAATTTGCCTTCGGAGGTGCCTTTGCCTCCTTCACCAGAGATGCCCCCCTGGCACACACCACCCCCTCGGAGACCTCACCACTTGCCCAGATGTTGAAATATTGCTCAGTGTTACCCAAATCTATGAACAAATTTCCAGGGCCTCTGAGTTCCCTGACCTGTTTTCGTGGCTGGATGTTTTAAGTCTGGGACAACAGTTATGGAGTGCATTTCAGACTGTTTATTATTATTGGGTTTGCACATTTAGGATTTAGAGGTGTATTTTATTGGTCACAACCTGCCTTATCCCTGAGTTTTAACCAATCTGCCACCCAGGCTGCTAATGTCTTTATCATTGACTCCGAAGCCTCAGCATCACAGGGTAGACTGTAGTGTAAGTGCCAGACAGGGGTTGTGTGTGTGTGTGTGTGTGTGTGTGTGTGTGTGTGACTGAACTTATTTCATCTTTACTATGAATTCTGAATAAAAATGCAGAGTAAAAGTTTAAGTTGCTCAGTCGTGTCCGACTTTTTGTGACCCACGGACTGTAACAGCCCACCAGGCGCCTCTGTCCATGGAGTTCTCCAGGCAAGAATGCAAGAGTGGGTAGCCATTCTCTTCTCCAGGGTGTTTTCCTGACCCAGGGATTGAACCCTGGTCTGCATTGCAAGCAGATTCTTTACTGTCTGAGCTATGCAGAACATAATCTGAATTAATATGTAGAGAAATAAAATTTTGGAAAACAAAAACTACTGCTTAGGGAAGTTAAACTGGATACTAGTTTTTTCTGTTTATACTTAGCAGTGAAATATATTACAGGTAACATTCCAAGACATCAGTTCCATGGTTAAAAAAATTTTTTAAATATGGTTCCATGGTTAAATAAAATAAAAAAAAATACCGTGCATACTGAAATAATGATAGAAGTGGAAATTTAAGTTTTCATACTAATAAGGAAGCCCAGCTTGCTAAAGCAGCATTAATATCATTCACATAAGATTTTAACTTGTTGTACGTTTTTGTAGTTCAGTAAATGTTTTTGAAGAGTCGATTCACTGGAAAAGACCCTGATGCTGGGAAAGATTGAGGGCAAGAGCAGGGGATGACAGAGGATGAGAAATGGACATGAGTTTGATTAAACTCCAGGAGATAGTGAAGGACAGGAAACACTGAGTGCTGCAATTCATGGGGTCAGAGAGAGTTGGACACCACTTGGCAACTGAACAACAACAACAAGTGTCCTTTAAAATAAAAAACAAAAAGTGTTATTTACTTAGGACAAAAAATAAGAATGTAAAGGAAGGAAGACCAAAATATTTTTATATGCTTATTCAGAGACACAGAATTTTCATGAATTTAAGAGGAATGAAGATATTCAAAGAGTAATAGAAAATCATTAGACTTATCTGAATGTTCAAATGCTTATATAAGTTTTCAATCCATCTGGTTTTATAAAACCAAAACTTTGAACACAAAACAGAAAAGTTAACATTTCCTTTTTATATGTTCCCAAGTATCAAACTGCACCTATTTATTATGAATTTAAAGAACACAGATTTAAAAAGTACAGAAGTATCTGATTCTTTTTAATTCCACAAACACTAACATCCCAAAGTAACATGAAAGCAAACCTCTATGCTGCTTAGTGAATTCTCGCCAATTTCTAGAATAAACTTTGTCTTTTTAAGCTTTAATGCAAGTGTCTGACAGTCCTTGGATTGCCAAGACATCCACTTCAACAACAACTGAGTCAGACACACTGCAGTCACATGACTGGATAGAGTGCCAGCCCACCCCCACGTGACGCTGCAGCTGCTGGCCTGAAGACCCCACTCAGAGAACTCTCGCTGGTGGTTAAGAGCACTGCTTTGCAGCGTGGAGAGAGGGCTCCTGCCTCTTAAAGCCCACAGTCTAGCTAGAGAAGGTCCAGTGAACAGGTGAATCCAATGGACCACCATTAGCTTCTAGCTGGGGGAGGACTAGGCACCGCGTGCAAGCTCGGAGGAGGGCCTCCTAACTCTGGTTGAGGCAAAGGAGGCCTGATCAATCAGAGGAGCTGCACAATGCCAAGCTGTTGTTACCCGTCCTTCATTTCCTTCAGTCCCACAGGCTGAGCAGGACCCCTAACAGTGCTCCATCTCTTCTGCCCCAGGGTTTCCAGGAGCCCTTAACCATCTCCGTGACCCTGAGGACCAGGACACGGCGGCCCCTCCCGCCTCGCTGCCATCACCGTGGGCTCTGCACCCCGTGGCAGTTACTGTGGCAGCGTCTCCCCTAGCTGGCCTACGGGGGAGCCGGAGAACTCCTCACCCAGGCTGGGGCCCCTCCAACAGCACACGCGCTCCCGCCCTCCCGTGGGACAGGCAGACTCCGAGCCTGCGTCTCCCAGCCTCACCGCCCTTCTCCCGCCATCTGACATGGTCACTCTGGCATCTGGTCGGGTGCTGTTTTCCAGCTTCTAGGAGCCATCCAGGCAGCATGTTGGTACCATCCCCAGGTGACCCCGCTAGGGTGATCAATCCTATACCCTGGGAGAAGGCTCCTAGTCAGTAAGCTCTCCCAGATGTGATTTCACGGTCTGACCCTGCTTGACCCCTGGCTCACCTGGCCTTGGTGGCAACAGGCCTGCCGCTGCATCGGGACGCGGCTTCTTTCCTCTCGTCAGAGCTGCACAGACAGGAGGCGGGCGGAGGCTGCGGGAGCCTGAGGTCATGCCAGGCCTCACCCTGGGGAGCAGATCTGCCTGGGTTACACGTTTAACCTTGGAGCTGGGCGGCGCTGGCTCACCTTGGAGCTTTCTCACCTGGTGGCCAGGGTGGTGAGGTTGGGGGGCAGCTCTTTCTGTGTTCCAGGGAGGCTCCCTGGGCTTCAGGCCTGGCCTTTTAATTGTCAGTGAATCACTCTCAGCTTTTCCTTTCCTTTTTCCCTGAAGCCTGAATTGTCTTAGCAATGGCCATGCCATCTCACCAACCTTGGAGTTGCTCCCTTCCTCTCCGTTTCTCAAACTCTTGACACATGGACCCCACTAGTGAATGCTCCCCCAGCAGACTACCATCAGTCCATCGCGGTGGGCGTTTTAACAACAGTTTCATCGTTACCTGGTGCCACAGGCGGTGCTCCACCGCCAAGGGGGAAGGGTCCTCAAGTCAGCTGCCCCAACACCCTCCTGGCGTCCGCTCCCTGGGCTCCACCCACTCCTGGGAGCAGCAAGCACAGTTTGAGCTTCCAGGGAGCAGAGGCTGAGCCAGAGGTTGGCACCAGGGAATGCATCAGGGAAGGCTTCTGGGATCAAAACCTGGAAAGGGAAGGGATGGCGCTTTAAAACAGAGCTGACCAATCAGGGATGTGGTGGCATGCTCTTGGTTTCCTGCAGCTGAGGAAGCTGCGAGCACTGACCGCTGAGGGCTGTGCGTGGGCAACACTCCCTGCAGCCGGGGTGTCCATCAGCCCTGGAGCAGGGTCTGGGCGGATCATGCCCGTGGCCGTCAGCTCTGGGCACAGATGCTGGATGATGGGTGACTGTGAATGGTGTGACCCTCCACGTGTGAAGGATGACCATTGCCTTCTGATCTGTCCGGACAGTTAAGCAGGAAGCCCGGTCATCTGCAGACAGAAAAGGATGGCCGCATGCACTGTGTCTAGCACAGAACAGGAACCCTGAATGGGCTAAGTGAAGTAAGTCAGAGAGAGAGACACACTATGGTACCACTTATATGTGAAATCTGATCAACACTCCCTGCAGCCGGGGTGTCCATCAGCCCTGGAGCAGGGTCTGGGCGGATCATGCCCGTGGCCGTCAGCTCTGGGCACAGATGCTGGATGATGGGTGACTGTGAATGGTGTGACCCTCCACGTGTGAAGGATGACCATTGCCTTCTGATCTGTCCGGACAGTTAAGCAGGAAGCCCGGTCATCTGCAGACAGAAAAGGATGGCCGCATGCACTGTGTCTAGCACAGAACAGGAACCCTGAATGGGCTAAGTGAAGTAAGTCAGAGAGAGAGACACACTATGGTACCACTTATATGTGGAATCTGAAACATGCCACAGGACTTCCCTAGCAGCCCAGCAGTTAAGACTCCGTGCTTCTGTTGCAGGGACACGGGTTCAGTCCCTAGTAGGGGAAGATCCCGCATACCACTCAGCACAGGCCAAAGATAAATTACATTAAATATGACATAAGTGGACCTATATGAAACAGAAATAGAATCAGGGTCATAGACATTAGACTGGTGGTTGCCAAGGGGCAGGGGGTGGGAGAGGGATGGGTTGGGAGTTTGGGGTTAGCAGATGCAGATTATTATACAGAATGGATGAAAAACAAAGTCCCACTGTGTAGCACAGGGAACTATATTCAATATCTTTAATAAACCATAATGGAAAAGAATATGAAAAAGATATATATGCATAACTGAATCACTCTGCTGTACAGCAGTAACTTAACACAGCATTGTAAATCAACTATATGTCAATTTAAAATTATAAATAAATAGTAAAAAAAAAAAAAAAGAATACTGTATGAGGCAGCCTCAGGAGGGCCCATAAGCAGACTCTTCTCTACAGTGGGTCTATTTACAAACTGGGACAGACTCTCAATAATGGACCTTTTTATTTATCTATACTTTTCAGTTTAACACCTAATTGGAAACTACTTGGGTATGCTAATCTAGTTTTTAAACTGCAATTTTTATGGCATTTAAATACACAGCAAATATTCCTTTTGAAAATTTAGCATGCTAATAGGAATGTGCTGTTAAGTGCAAATTACACATTGGATTTCAAAGAATTAATATGAGAAAAAATGTAGACTATAACATTAGCAATTTTAAAACATTGAAATGATATTATTTGGATATACTCAGTTAAATAAAATACATAAGTAAAATTAGTTCACATATTTCTTTTGATGCTTTTAGAAAGGCTATAATAATATCATCTAAAATCATCCATTTGGCTCACATTACATTTCTCAGTCAGGCTTCTCAGGCGCTGCAGTGATAAAGAATCTGCTGGCCAAAGCAGGAGACACAAAAGACTCGGGTTCGATCCCTGGGTCGGGAAGATCCACTGAAGGAGGAAATGGCAACCCACGCCAGTATTCTTGCCTGGGAAATCCCATGGGCAGAGGAGCCTGGTGGGCTACAGTCCATGGGGTTGCAAAGATTTGGACACGACTGAATGAGCACGCGTGCTCGTTTCTTTAGTAAGCCGGAAGCCAGACACAGCCTCACAGTTTTCACACGGGCCACGAGGTGGCAATTTCATCCTGGCATTCAGGTTTTCAGACTCCAGGAGGTGGGCTGGTGGGATGGTGGGCAGAGGTGAAGGCAGGTCTTGCTACTAAGTGAAAAAGGAACTTAACCAGCCTTGTGCTTGCTACTCCATTTTAATTTGAATCAGAGCCCACACCCATCTGTGTGTAAATGGTTTTGATGTATGGTTCGATCCCTGGGTCGGGAAGATCCACTGGAGGAGGAAATGGCAACCCACGCCAGTAGTCTTGCCTGGGAAATCCCATGGGCAGAGGAGCCTGGTGGGCTACAGTCCATGGGGTTGCAAAGATTTGGACACGACTGAATGAGCACGCGTGCTCGTTTCTTTAGTAAGCCGGAAGCCAGACACAGCCTCACAGTTTTCACACGGGCCACGAGGTGGCAATTTCATCCTGGCATTCAGGTTTTCAGACTCCAGGAGGTGGGCTGGTGGGATGGTAGGCAGAGGTGAAGGCAGGTCTTGCTACTAAGTGAAAAAGGAACTTAACCAGCCTTGTGCTTGCTACTCCATTTTAATTCGAATCACAGCCCACACCCATTTGTGTGTAAACGGTTTTGATGGGGACATGAAACGCTTGTACTTTGGTCTCCTGAGTTTGAGCAGTCTCCCATCTCAAACCCTCAGTGTTCCTTAAGACACTGGGCTTTAAGTAACGTTTTAAATAATTTACTTCATGCCCACTTCTCTGCCCAGCCCTTCTGTCTCATGTTTCTTTTTCACCCTTTCACCTGTTCATTCTCCAAATCAGGCTTAACTGTTGGGGAGCTTTTTCTCTGTTTTGTTACTAATTAAATTGTGTGTGTAACCTTAATTTCAACATACTATGACCCACTATCAGAACAATTAAAATGTCACTGGGAGGAGAAAGATATTAGAAAGGATACTGATAGGGAAATGCAGCAAAGAGACCAATGCCATTCCCTCCCAGATGCCCCGTTAGCCTGGGCTATTGGCCGCCTCCTCCGAGACCAGATCTGCAGGAACTCCAGAGGGAAACATCATGATATGGGACCCGGGGAGAGGACAATAGGGACCGGGGGCTGTGTGTGTGTGTGTGTGTGACGATGAGTGCTGGGACCGATGGTGGAGGCTGTAGGCCTCGATCCAGGAGGATAAAATGGGAAATGAACTGTCATAATTCTGTCTGCTTATCCCTTAAACCCAGTGCTTTGGGGCCATGGATTCTGCCCCAGGCCCCTGCGTGACAGAAAGGACAGGTGCCATCAGTATACACGGGTCGTGCAGAAATGTGCAGGTGAGGAATCAAGGGCGCTAGAAAACCGTCTGCACAGCTTCCCAGTGCCCACCCCTCTGGCTGGCACAAGACTCCTGCCTTCCAGAATGCTCCGTGGGCAGGTGGCTCCAGCAATTAGGACCTGGGTCTACCCCAGGATGGAGTCCTGAGCAGGGAGAATGGGATTCAAAGCCTCAGCTTCCCGAGAAGCCTGTGTGGGGTGGGTGCTGGGGTACTGGCAGCCTGGAAAGGGAGCAGTAACACCCCCTTGGTGGTTGACGGGGACCCTGCAGCCCCATGCCACCCCGACCACACAGGGAGCCATGTGCAGACCATGCTTATGTACAGAGGATTTTATTAGGGACTCTCGGGATGGGATGCCAGGAGGCCCGGGCTCAGTTGGCGGCCAGAGTCTCCTGCACCCACGGCATAAGTGCAGTGACGCGGGCGTACACGGCCGGCGTGGACGTGGAGCACGTGCTGCTGCCCCAGGACACGATGCCCGCCAGGGTCCAGGCTCCGTCCTTCTGGCAGACCAGGGGGCCGCCTGAGTCGCCCTGCAGGAAGAGACAGGACTTATGTCCAAGCCGGAAAGAAGGTGCCAGGGCCCAGGTGTGCCCGGACCTGGCTGAGTCTGGGGAGTGCAGACCAAGGGCAAGTGGGGGCCCAGAGGTTGTGCACAGACACTCGGACCTGCTCAGATGGCAGCTCTGCCCCCTACTCCTGCGGGGCCTGGGGCAGGGGCTGATCCTCTCAGCCTCCCCGTCACCTGTAAAACAGCCTGAAATGTCTGCTTTGTGGGCATAGTGTGAGATTAAACACCCCTGGAAGCCTCACTCCATACCTGGTCAGGGACATCTCCTGGTGCTGGTCCCTGCCTTCACTGGGGCACTGGGCAGGGCCTGAGGTTAAATAAGGCACGGCAGAGAGGAGGGGGCCTCAAGGCCTGACTAGAGTGGTGGTGGGGAAGGGGCAAGTAGCCTGTGAGGGCGGGCGGGGTAGCAGGCAGTACCATGCAGGAGGAGACGCCGCTGCCCCCCGCACAGATCATCACGTCGGTGACCCTGCTGCCCCAGTACTTCTTGCAGTCGGTGTTGGACACGATGGGCAGGGTGGCCTGCTGCAGCTTGTCAGGGGTCTTGAGGGCTAGAAGGACAGAGGGCGTGGGACAGGGCCCAGGGAGAGGAGACCAGCGCCCGCTGGAACCCTGCCCTCCCGCGGCGTGATCCTCCTCTGTCACGATGGTTGTGGGTACTGAGCGCCACCTTCCAAGAGTCTGGGAGGCGGTCCCTCTCCAGTTCCACACCAGGCAATGCGTCTGTGCTCCCAGCACAGTTGGTCAAGCAAGTCCTGCCTCCAAGCCCCTGCGCCCAGGGCCCGCTGTGCCCTGCGTGTGGGCAGAGGCGCCATCCCTCCTCCCCAGCCCTCCTCTGCCTGGGGACGCTGGGGGGACCCAGAAGAAGCACCTCCCTGTTCTGCCCTCTCCCGGCTGCTCGTGTGCTCACTCGCTCAGTCGTGACTGACTGTTCGACTGTCCGTGACCCCAGGGACTGAAGCCTGCCAGTCTCCCCCGTCTGTGGAATTTCCTGGCAACAGCACTGGAGTGGGTTGCCATTTCCTCCTCCATTCCTAGGCGCTTGTGTCCTGTTAAAGGACCAGCAGGCTGTGGCCGGCACTTAGGCCTAAACCCGACCTGGACATTGGGCTCTGGGTTCAGACTTCAGGGTCGCTGGACACAGCCGCCCTCCTCAGTCTCAGGGCAGTCTGGGCAGTCCGTCTCCATGCAGGCTAGAGAGGGCGACACTTGCTGGAACTCAGGTGTTTCTTCAGAAGCTGACTGTTCATGTATGTATTATTAAACCTTATTTTTATTCACGTTTGATAGGTTTGAGTGTTTTTAAATAAAGAAATGGGGAGGTTGATAACTGTAAAGGAATTTACGACCAAAACATCTTTAAACAACCATGGTGTGCCACTTGGCGACTCCTGGGCTCAGGGAGCCCCCACCCCAGACCCCCAGCTGGTGGGCAGAAAGGCTCACCGTTGTACTTGGTCTTGCCCCAGCCCGTGGTGGCGCACAGCATCCCAGCAGGGAAGTCCTCGTCGGTGCTGGGCAGGCACACAGCCGACACGGTCTCTGAGAACTGCGCGGGCGTGGCCAGCTTCAGCAGGGTGATGTCATTGCGGACCGGAGAATGCTGAACTTGGGGTTCTTGAAAACCTGCAGGGAAGGCCCAGAAAGACAGCTGAAGTCCTGGGGTAAATCAGGGATCCGCAGGTTTCTAGACCATCTCCTTTTCTGGTGATCTGCTCAGGACAAATGGACCCACAGGAGCCCAGAGTGAGAATCCTGAGACTGGCTCGATCCACTTGGCTCCTGTCTCTTAAGGGGCTGAAGTGTCTTCCCTTTGCCCCCTCCCCAGCCCTGGCCTGCAGCCCGGCGGCTGTCCCCCGGCCCGCCCAGCGAGGCCTGTGCGTACCTTGCCAATCTTCAGGACCTGGGTGTTCTCTGTCTGTGAGCCCTGATCAAACTCCCCGGCCACAACCACGTCGGAGGTTCTGGGGGAATCAGGGGGTGGTTAAGGACGAAGTATGTGCCCTGCTCCCCTCCCCCACCCCAGGCTGAAGCCAGAAGCAGAACCCTGGGTTCTGGTCCTCACGTGACCCCGCAGTGGGCGGCGGTGACCACCCAGTCCTCACTGATGAGGGAGCCCCCGCAGAAGTGGAAGCCAGTCTTGTCCTGGAGGAAGATGGGGAGGGTCAGCGCGTGCTGGACAGCAGCAGCACCGACCTTGGCAGCGGCCCTCTGCCCAGCTGAGCCCCCGGTGCCTCCACCTCATTCACAGAAGGCCCCTCACCTGCAGGGACACCTGCCAGGGCCAGGAGCCGGGCACGGCGTCCTCCCCGTTGACGATCCTGGCGAGGCCACTCAGCACAGGCTGGATGGCGGGGACCCCGCAGCCTGGGGAGGGTGACAGGAGGGTGAAGAAGTGCTAGGACCCAGAGCCAGTCTGCAGAAATCCTCGCTTTTACTTCGGATGTCTAGGCCGACCCAGACCCACCGCCACACTCCCTGCTTCTCCTGGCACCCTGTGGGCTCAAGGATCCCTTCACACAGCCTACCGACCCCAGGAGCCCACCGTGGATGCAGAGGTGTGGAGCCGCCCCCACCCAGGGCCACCCTGCCTGAAGGAGCAGGGCACAGGCTGAGACGGGGCTGTCCTGCCTGGACTCCGCGGCCCACCCTTCCTCGCCAGGAGGCCTCCCACCGGCCCCCCAGATTCCATTTCCTCAGGACGCTGGGGAGCAAGCAATGCCACCTCACAAGTCAAAGCTCACTTGTTAGACTGGTGGGGTCTGGGGGTTGTGAGGTTAAAATCTGATAACCCCAGCCCCTGGGCAACCCAGAACGCTGACAGCTGATGGGAGAACGTTTGACACTGAAATCTCTATTCCCAGAGATTTCGGGAACTCTCGACTGTATAAAGTTTTAATTATTTAATAAAACAACACTTTGATTCCATGCTATAAAAGGACACATTGAGGAAAACAGCAAACAGAGGACCTGGACTGTCACAAAACAATGAGAAAAGGCAGGTGCACCGCATGTGCCCGGGACACGCCTGCTGTTTCAGGACCAGCTGCTCTTGGCGCCTGTATACAGGCTTACCGCTCGGTGGCAGTGAGGAGTGTTGGGCAGGTACAGCCCTGATGGCCAGCCAGGCCACCTGGAGGTCACATGGGCCTTGCTACAGGTCCAGTCCAGTGCCTCCTGCCCGTGTGGACAGACCAGCCCCTCATCACCAAAATACACGCCATCAACACAACCCTTGTTTTTTTTGGAACTAGCAAGAAGATTCAGTATCAGCTGTGATGTATTCACCCAGCTGAGTGCTCTGCAGAGATTAAAGTGAATGAGCTGGGTCTCTGCATTAATGGGAATAAATCTAAAACTACGTAGGTAGGGGAAGGCAGGTTGTAAACCTGATGTAGCAAATGATTCGGTTCATGTAAGTTTTTACAAATATTATACTGCGCTGGTGGTTTAGAAAGGTGTGGTAAATTCAGAAAGCCCACACAGAAATAATACACAGTGAGTTCAAAATAGGGATCACCTTCTGAGAAGGAGAGAGGGGACTTTAGCTCAAATGGTTCTATGTTTTAAAAAGAAATACCTAAAGTAAATCTGGAAAAAAATAACATTTGCTAAAGTCCAATGAAAGGTACAAAGATGTGTATTATTTTCTGTATTTTCCACTATTTTTTGTCTTTTTTTGGAAAGTGCCTCAAACACTGTAGCCCCAGGCAGAGGCTGTGGGAGGCTCTTGTGACTACACCTTCACTCTGCCCACAGCGCCCTAACCTGAGCCACGTCTGGGGCCCCAGAACTCGGTGCAGCTCGGACTGGACTTTTCTGCTCCAGGCGCAGGGTGTGAGGCTCGGGAAGCTCCCAAAGGCCCTGCCTGTCAGGGTGTGAGGCCCAAGCGGGCAGGGCCAGCCTCCGATCTCCCTCCAGGCCAGGCCCGGTTCGCTTCAGACGGAGCCCCTCAGCCCTCTAACGGGGCCTGGCTTGGGGCCGTCAGGTGCTAAGGGACTCAGGGACTTCCTCAGCCACCTCCCAGACCTGGCCGGCCATGGCCCTGCATGCCAAGTCACTCAGTCATGTCCAACTCTTTGGGACCCCATGGACTGCAGCCTGCCAGGCTCCTCTGTCCATGGGATTCTCAGGCAAGAGTACCGGAGCGTGTTGCCATGCCCTCCTCCAGGGCATCTTCCTGACCCAGGGATCGAGCCGGCACCTCTCGTGTCTCCTGCATCGGGAGGCGGGGTCTCCACCACTAGCACCACCTGGGAAGCCCTCATGCACCCTGGCACTCACCGAAGGCGGCCCCTACAAGGGCAAAGCAGGAGAGGAGCCAGGGAAGGGCCATGTTCCTGCTGCCGGGGGATACAGGTCACCTGCCCTTGGCTCCTTTTATATCATATGGGAACCCAAGCGCTCTGCCTAGCCCAAGAGCCACCTCCCTCCCATTATCTAGGAACCTTGGGAGATAAAGGGGACCAAGCCCCCCTGCAAGCCTGACTGAACTGGCTCTCAGCCTCAGACATCCCAGCACCTGGGAAAAGGGCAGCTGCCTGGCACAACGTTGCCCAGGAGTCTGCCAGGGTGCTGAGGGCAAGGCCAGTGCCCAGGCTGGGAGCTCAGGTCCTGCAGGGCCCAGCTCAGGGCAGCCAGGACACGGGGCAGTGGGTTCTGTCCCAGTGCGCCGGGAGGATTCCTAGCTCCTAAGCACAGGTGGTCCCAGCACTGGCTGCAGAGAATCCCAGCTGGTCATCACTGGGGGGCCTTGGCTTCTCAGCAAAGAGTGCTTTCAATGCGAGACTCATCTAGAAGCACAGTATCACACAGGGATGTTGGGCCATCCAGAGGTCACCTCGAAACCAGCCCAGCCAAGCAGCTTCGAGCCTGTGTGAGGGCACATGAAGGAATCACCCCCACGGCTGGTCACAGGCAGGTCGCAGGTTGGCAGACATGTTGTCCCGTATCTGCTGCTAATCTCAAACACACATTCTCTCCTCCCGTGATACCTCACAACTTAAGGAACTGGTGATTGCATGAAACTTGAGTTTCAGATAAGATGGGGCTTTGATTTAGCACCATCAAGTGATACACTGAGGAAACGGCAAATAAAGGATGTTAATTGTCACCGAACAACGAGAAGAGGACAGATGTAGGTGCTACGTCGGTGGCGTGTTTGCTGTAAGCCAAAGACTTTCCAGAACCCTGGACACGGGTCCTTCTCTCCCCCAGGCCAGGGCCTGGTGTGGACCCCGGGGGAACCCACAGGGACAGAGCGCAGGGTGCCCCTGCCCTCTTGGGGCCAAGACCCCAGTGAGAGACACAGACGCGAAACAAACAAGAAAAGAATGTGTGGGGTCCAAGAAACCAAGAGAGGGTCTGGAAATCTGCTGCTCCGGACAGTCCAGCCTGGGCCTCACCGATAAGCCAGTCTGAGAAGGAAAATAAGCCATCTGGGCAAACTGCATCTACTTCCAAGGCATCCAGGGCTCTGTGGTCCCAGGGCCACAGGCATTTAGGGAAAAGCTGGTCAGGGCAAGCAGGACAGTGTTACGGGTTGGTCTGGATTTGGACTTCATCAGCTCTGAAGTTCTGTCTCCAAGTTGTGAATTTAGCTTTGTGTTACAGTTCTCTGCAGGGGGATGTTCAAAATATCTAAGCACTCTTGAGCAGACGCTCTGACCAGTGAGAATGGTGGCACCGCCGGGACAGGCCCACAGAGGCCCTGAGCCGTCTCTGAGGGGAGGCGGAGGCAGCCCCACCGCAGGGGCCAAACAGAGTGGGGCCAGCAGCTGTTTGGTACCTGGGTCTGCAGCTTTTTGATTTTTAAGAATTATTACTTTTGGCTGTGCTTGATGCTCGTTGCAGCACATGGCCTTTTTATTGCAGTGTGCAGGGTTCTCTAGTTGCCCCAAAGCATGTAGCATCTTAACTCCCCAACCAGGGACTGAACTTGTGTCCTCTGCATTCACAGGCAGATTCTTAACCCCTGGACCACCAGGGAAGACCCACTTTTGATATTTTAACAGGCTGGGTTCAGTCCAGGAAAGTCAGCCCTGGCTTTGAGCATAAGGAATAATCCATACTGAATTCCTGGCTAAGGTAATTTATGGAAATATTAATATTTGCTGTTTTGTTTTTCCTTCACTCATTCCAAGCAGGTAGCAAAGCCATCTGTGATTTCCTTGCCTCTGAGATTTTTCCAGAGTGGAAAGCAGAAGCAGCCTGAGGTCACTGGCTCCTGAGGTCTGTTGGGAAAGTAAACTCTTGGCCAAGTAGAGTTCAGGAGGGATAAGGCCTTGGCAGGGGTGGGGCTGTGGGGGGGTGTTCACCACAGGGGAGGGAGCGCTTCCCTAGCCCAGAGATTTTCCAGACCATGAGGTGAGCAACCCTAGGATGAGGGTGACCGTCTTGTCACAAGGAATGACAGCCTTTGCCACTTGCCTAAAGCCATCTCCCCCTTCTTATCTTTGAGGAGGGTTCCCCTGGAAGGTCACCCCAGCCCAGCTCTCGTGGGGAGGACTCTGATGAACAGAAGCCGGCAGAGTCAGAGGTGAGGCGAACCCCTGCCCTTCCCTTCATGCACCTTGGCTGACTCCTGTGCAGAGGTGGTGCTTGGCGCCTTGGCTGCTGTCCTCAGATCCAGAGAGGAAAGACCCTGACCCAGAACCACACCATTGCCCAGGGCTGAGCGGCAGCCTACACCTGCACACCTCCAGATTCTGCTGTGTGAGAAAAGCAAATCTCTGCTGCTGAGCAACTGTCAGCCAAGTGTTTTATTATGAAAAGCATCTTCAGTGAAGCAGAGTAAATGTGAGAATGGTCCCGGGTGTCTTCTGTTTTCCTTGCAGAACTACTCTCCACCGTTTCCATCCTGCTGGCCTCCAGCAAGACTAACCTTCAGGGATGAGACTGCACGACATCGTCCCTGCCTCTCTGGCTTCCTACTGGGGTCAAGGCCAGAGACAGGGGAGGAGACAGAAGTCAAGTATTTATTCTCTGGGTCCCCTCCCTGAGAGGCTGCTGTGGGTTGACACAAACTATCTGTATAAAATAAGCTACAGAGGGCAATTCCCTGGCAGTTCAGTGATTAAGACTCTGTGCTCCCATTGCAGGGGGTATGGGTTCAACCCCTGGTCAACCCCTGGACGAACCATGGTCAGGGAACTAAGATCCTGCATGCCTCAGGGAGGAAAAAAAAAAAGAAAAAAAAGCCACAAGGACACATTGTACAACATGAGGAATACAGCCAATATTCAACAATAACTACAAATGTAGCTGATATTTAACAATAACTATGAAAGTGAATGATTCCCTGGTGGCTCAGATGGTAAAGCATCTGCCTGCAATGCGGGAGACCCGGCTTCGACTCCTGGGTCAGGAAGATCCCCGGGAGAAGGAAATGGCAACCCACTCCAGTACTCTTGCTTGGAAAATTCCATGGATGGAGGAACCTGGCAGGCTACAGTCCATGAAAGTGAAGTTGCTCAGCTGTGTCCGACTCTGCAACCATGGACTGTAGCCTACCAGGTTCCTCCATCCATGGAATTTTTCAGGCATGAGTACTGGAGTGGGTTGCTATTTCCTTCTCCAGGGATCTTCCCGATCCAGGGATCAAACCTGGGTCTCCTGCATTGCAAACAGGTGCTTTTACCATCTGAGCCACCAGGGAAGCCAATAACTATAACTATAAACAACTATAAATATAAATAGCATTAAAAAATTCAGTTCAGTTCAGTCGCTAGTCGTGTCCAACTCTTTGTGACCCCATGAATTGCAGCACGCCAGGCCTCTCTGTCCATCACCAACTCCCGGAGTTCACTCAGACTCACGTCCATTGAGTCCGTGATGCCATCCAGCCATCTCATCCTCGGTCGTCCCCTTCTCCTCCTGCCCCCAATCCCTCCCAGCATCAG
>SJXQ01001075.1:0-20493 GCA_006408695.1 Aepyceros melampus
ACAGAGTCGGACACGACTGAAAGACTGAACTGAACTGAACTGAGCAACTGGATTGACTGATGAGATACTGAAAATAAATGGATTGGTTATTTAGTTATTCTTAATCATTCATGCAACATTAATGAATTTGCAACTATATCACAGTAAATTTTCATAAAAATTGTCAGACAGTTGCTCAAATGTTCAATTGATTATGACGTACAGTTCAGTTCAATCACTCAGTCATGTCCGACTCTTTGCAACATATGTTTTCTAGGTTGGCCTACGTTTTCTTCCAGGGAGCAAGTGTTTTTTAATTTCATGGCTGCAGTCACCATCTGCAGTTTATGATGTTGAAACTCTTCAAATCATACTTTTTATTCTATATTTTCAGTTTTAATCTACTTCTGTTTTAGAAAAACAGAATTTAGAAGAAAATTAGCATTTTCTTAAGTCCTTCAAACAGATTTCTTTCTTTCTTTCTTTCTTTCTTTCTTTCTTTTTAAATTCTGAAGTGATAAGAAAATGCATTTTGTTTCTATATTCAGATCAAAGTTGTCTAGGTTGTGATAGGCCTTAAACAGGTTTCAAAGTCTAATGTTCATGTAGGGAGAGCTTTGCTGATTTATCCAGCAAAATGATCAGTTTTATGAGGAGTAGGCTGCTCAATTTTAGAACATTTTCTTCAAGAAAACACAACTGATTACCAGATTCCTAACATCAGAATTCAGAATTTCGCTGTATGTGTGACTATTTCTATTGCACCCAGTTGCTCTGTCAGTTTTCTCTTCTTGATTGTGGTGGAGACACTTGTTCTGAAATGCTTGAGAGATAAGATTATCTGGGAAGAAATTTGTAAAAATTAGGTCATCTCCCCCCTTTGCTCTTCTTCTCCTTCATATTTAAATGGATGGGAAGAAAACTGAGCTGCAAGCAGTATATGTGAATCAGATGTTTTATTGTCTATTTTTGAAAGAACAGTTAATTTGTAAAATGCTTTGTTATTTAGTTATTCTTAATCTTTCATGCAACATTAATAATGTTGCAAATATATCACACTAAATTTTCATAAGAAAAATTAAAAATTTGATAATTTCTCAAATATTCGATTATGATGTTGAAACTCCCCAAATCATATTTTTTATTCTAGATTTTCAGTTTTAATCTAGTTCTTTTGTATTATCTGTGGAATCCCATAACCAAAAAAACTGCATGTAACAGATATTTAATTTGTGAGATTACTGAAGGAAAAATTTCCTTCTAGAAATTCATCTGCCTAAATTTCATTAAACACCTGCAGTTAATTTCCCTGTATCCTTTTATAAGAGTTTTTTTGGTTCTCAGATAACTAGAGTTCTGTCTCATTTATGTATTGGCACCCAAATCATACAATTTCAATCCCTCTAAAATGTATGAAAAAGGAAAACCTATTCCACTTTGATGCAGAAGAGAGAGGCACAGGTTCCTTAGTCAAATGTACTCAGGAAGAGAAAGTAGGGAAGAAAGGAAGGGGAGGACAGAGCTTTAGGAAAAGGTAAAGAGGAGAAAGAAAATTGCAGAGTATTGGAGGGTAAAAGAAAGGATAAGAGAACAAGAAAGAATAAGAGATGGAGAAGAATGAGGGAGATAAGTAGAGAGAAAGAGAGCAAAAGAATAAGAAGCAGGAGAAGAATGCAAAGTCTATTAAAAAAAAATACTCACCCGAACAGTAAGGAATGAGATCGAGATAAATTTATAAAAAAAAAAAAAAAAAACTAAAGCCAGTATGCAGGTGTTTCTTTGGGAGACTTGCCTAAAGACTCTGCATTGATTTACTTCCTGGGAGATGTCAAGTACATATTTCCATGAAACTTCTAAGACAGTGTGCAGTAATCCTCAGCCCAGATCTAAGCTAGGCAACCATGTACCAGAACCTGGTATCAACAACTGAACACCTTTACACTAAACCTGTTTCCCAACTTAGAATACAGCATCTTAGCCTTTTGCATTTGGCTTAACTTTTATCACTTTTCAATACTATGCTCTGAAACCTTCCACTGCTTGCCAAAAGCTCTGCACATAAACATAATTATTTTGGCCTCATTTTTAAACCATTAATCAAAATCCATTCATTTGTTTTATCCCTAATTCTCCATTCTAGCTACACAGAGAAAAATATCTTAGAAGAGAAAAAGTACTGCATTCAAAATTTTGAGGAATAATTTTGATAGCAGATAAGAAGAGAAAGATGAAAGTTTCTTCCAATCAATACTAGAGTTTTAAAAGGAGACTTCATTTAAACTAGAGGGTTTATACCCTAGTTAGATCATCATTTCAGGGTCAGCTTCAAGAAATATATTCTTTGTGTCCTGTCTAACAACCACTCATATAAAATCAAAGAGTTTCTAGACTGGAAGTGGACTCCCAAGACGAGAGTCTTATTTGATGCTTAAGATTCTTCTACAGTCTCAAGTGGCTTCTTTCCTTCCAAGAACACTTTTTGGAATAGAATCCACAATGAAATACATGTAGGTCATTAATTTTTCACATATCTGGAGACAGAATATCTAATATTTAAAAGATCCTCCTCCAAATAACACTTCATTCTATTTGATGTTCCATGCTAGTTCATAATCTATCACCCTCATAAAGCCTGATTAAAAAATTCAAATTATTGACCCTATAAAAATGAATGCTATCCCTCTGTCTCTTCCATTCTTTCTTCTGGTCTCCTGATGGTGCTATTGCTAATTAGGCCACTTTTTCAAAAAGGATGAGGTGTCTTCTTTTGCCAGAAATTTTGCTTCTATGAAGAATGCCTTCAAGGAGATTAGAGAGATCAGATGATGAAGTAAAAGTGTGGTCTCACTTCCTCTCATAAAACACCAAAATCACAACTGTTAAATGATCATAGACAAAGGACAGGATCCTATCAAAAAGACCGGTTACATCCAAAATAAAGAAGCAGCCAAAATGAGATAGTAGGAGAAGCACTTCTGCAGTATAGTCATATACTAGAAAATAACTTTTATCAGAAATATTCTTTCACAAGGAGTGAGAGTTCTGAGTCCCATGTCAGGCATCCCAGTCTGGGATTCTAATATCAGGAGGAGAAAACCCTATATAATTTGACTTTGAAGGTGAGCAGGGAGTGAAGGAGCTGCAAAGGACTGGGGGAACAGAGACTCTACTGTTAAACTTCATACACAAGGTTTCACATGCACTGGGACTCAAGGCAAAGCAGTGATGTCATAGGAAACTGTGCCAGATCTACCTGTGGTCTTGGTGGTTCTCTTGGGGAGGTGGAGGTTGAATGTTGCTCACTGAGGGGGAAAGAACCCTGGTGGTGGATGCCCAAGGGAATATTAATCGTGTGAACTCTCCTGGAGTTTGTAATTTTAGCATCTGGGCATACCTAACAGCCTGAAGCTTCCTGTGCTGGGACACCTCAGGCCAAATAATCAACAGAGTGAAAAGACAGCTCCACTTTTCAGCAGAAAAACTGCCCAAAGTCATCCTGAGCAAACAGATGTTTCTAAATACACCCACTGATACAGCCCTGCCCACCAGAGGATAAGACCCAGCTTAACTCCACTGGGCATGCACCAGTCCCTCCCGCCAGTAAGCCTGCATAAACCCCTGGACCAACCTCACTCAGCAAGGGGAAGACACCAGAAACAAGAACTACACACCTGTAGCCTGAGAAAAAGAAGCTAAAAACACAGAAAGTTAGACAAAATGAGATGTCAGAGAAATGTATTCCACATGAAGGACAACTAGAAGAAATGTATTCCAGAAGAACAACCAAGTGGAAACCAAACAAATGGAGATTAGAAACAAAAAATGAAATGAAAAATACTATAGACTGTATCAATAGTAGACTAAAACAAGCAGAAAAATGAACAATGAATAAAAAAATGATCGAAATCATTACTGTGGAACAGAATAAATGAAACAAAAATGAAAAAAAAAATAAGTACAATCTCAGGGACCTCTGGAAAAAAAACCATAACTGTACCAACATTACCATTATAGGGGATCCAGAAAATTAAGACAGAAAGAAAGAACTAGGGGAAAAAAATGGAAAAGTTAACAGCCATCAACTTCCCTAACATGGGGAAAAAAAAACACTCATTCAAGTCGACAAAGCTCACAAAGTCCCATACAGGATAAACCCAAGGAGGATATCAAAACACATATTAATCAAATTGACAAAAATTCAAGACAAAGATAAAATATTAAAAGCAACAAGCAAAAATCAGCATGTACCAGACAATGGAATCCCCCTATGGTTAACAGCTGATTTTTTAGCAGAAACCTGTAGGCCAGAAGGGAGTGGCATATATTTACAGTGATGATAGGAAAAAATCTACAACCAAGAATGGTCTATAGCAGACACTCATTCAGATTTGATGAAGAAATCAAAAGCTTTACAGACAAGCAAAAGCTAAGAGAATTCAGCATCATCAAACCGGGTTTATAACAATTGCTAAAAGTTCATTTGTGTCATAAAATGTCACAACTAGAAACAAAAGAAATTATTAATGGGAAAGCTCATCAGTAAAGGCAAACATATAATAAAGGTAAGAAATCATCCACACATAAATATGATATCAAAACCAGCAATCATGAGGAGAGTACAAATACTGGATATTGGAAATGCATTTGAAATTAAGACACCAGCAACCAGCAACTTAAAACAATCTTATACATATATGTGTGTATATATATATATATATGCAATATACATATCAATAATTGCATGAAATGTAAATGGATTAAGTGTTCCAGCCAAAAGTCAAAGACTGTCTGAATAGAAACAGAAAGTAAGAACAGACCAGAAACAGAAAGTCCAGAAGAAACTCACTTCAGATCTAGGGACACATACATACTGAAAGTGAGGTGATATAAGATGGTATTCCATGCAAACGGAAATCTAAGAAAGGTGGAGTAACAGATCTCAGATTAGACAAATTGGGTTTAAAATGAAGACTATTACAATAGGCAAAGAAGAAAACTACATAATGATCCAGGGATTAACTCAAGAAGAAGATATAACTATTATAAATATACATGCACACAACATAGGAGCACTTCAATATATAATGCAAATTCTACTAACCATAAAAGAAGAAATTTATTATAACAAAATAATGGGAAACTTTAACACTTCACTTATATCAATGGAAAGACCATCCACACAGAAAATCAATAAGGAAACACAGGCCTTAAGTGGCACATTAGACCAGAGGGACTTAATTTATATGTACAGAGCATTCCATCTGAAAGCAGCAGAATACACATGTTCTTTTCAAGAGGACATGGAACATCCTCCAGGATAGACTAACATGCTGGCCACTATGCAAATTTCAATAAATTTAATAAAATTTAAATATCAATCATCTTTTTCAACTAAATATTGTGAGATTAGAAATACACTAAAAGAAAAAAATAAACAATATGTTCCTAAACAACCAATGGAGCAGTGAAAAAAAACTAAGAGGAAATTAAAAAACACCTTGAGACTAATAAAAATGAAAACATGACATTTAAACCTATGGAACACAACAAAATCAGCTTCAAGAGAGAAGTTTATAGCAATACAACCTTAACTTGGGAAATAAGAAAAATCTCAGATAAACAGCCTAAACTTATACCTAAAGCAACTAGAGAAATTAAGAACACACAAAATCCAGGGTTAGTAGAAGAAAAGAAATCATAAAGACTGGAACAGAAATATTTAAAATAGAGAAAAAGAAAACAATACCAAAGATCATGGAAACTAAAAGTTGGTTCTCTGAGGAGATAAATAAAACTGATAAATGTTTAGCCAAATTCATCAAGAAAAAAAGGGAAAAGACTCAAATCAGTAGACTTAGAAATGAACAAGATGTTACAGTTAATACCACAGAAATACAAAAGATCTTAAGTGACTACTACCAGCAATTATATACCAGTAAAATGGACAGCTTAGAAGAAATGATCAAATTGTTAGAAACATAAAACCTTCTAAGACTAAAAAAGGAAGAACTATTAAATATGAACAGATGAATAACAAGTACTAAAATTGAAAATGTGATTTTAAAACTTTGAATAAACCAGATGACTTCACAGGCTAATTCTACTGAATATTTAAAGAAGAACTAAAAGCTATGCTTTTGAAACTATTCCAAAAAGATGCAAAGGATTAAATACTTTCAAACTCATTTTATGAAGTCACTGTCATTTTGATATCAAAACCAGACAATGATACCAAAAATAGAGAAAAGTAAATGTCAATATCACTGATAAACAGATGCAAAAATCCACAACAAAATACTAATAATATAATTCCAACAATTCATTAGCAGAATCACACAGCATGATCAATTGAGGTCTTTCCCACGTATGTAAGGTTTTTTTCAATATCTTGTAATCAATCAGTGTGATACACCCCACAAAAAAATGAAGAATATAAGTCATATAGTCATGTCAACAGATGTAGGAAAAAGGTTTGACTTAATTCAACAACCATTTATGATTAAAAAATTAAAAACCAAACAAAACACACACACACAAAACAAAGTTCTCCAGAAAGTGGGCATAAAGGGACGTATCTCAACATAATAAAGGTCCATATGACAAACCTACAGCTAAGCAGATGACACCACCCTTATGGCAGAAAGTGAGGAGGAGCTAAAAACCTATGGTTGAAAGTGAAAGAGGAGAGTGGAAAAGTTGGCTTAAAGCTCAACATTCAGAAAACGAAGATCATGGCATCTGGCCCCATCACTTCATGGGAAATAGATGGGGAAACAGTAGAAACAGTGTCAGACTTTGTTTTTTTGGGCTCCAAAATCACTGCAGATGGTGACTGCAGCCATGAAGTTAAAAGGTGCTTACTCCTTGGAAGAAAAGTTATGACCAACCTCGATAGTATATTCAAAAGCAGAGACATTACTTTGCTGACTAAGGTCCATCTAGTCAAGGCTATGGTTTTTCCTGTGGTCATGTATGGATGTGAGAGTTGGACTGTGAAGAAGGCTGAGCGCCAAAGAATTGATGGTTTTGAACTGTGGTGTTGGAGAAGACTCTTGAGAGTCCCTTGGACTGCAAGGAGATCCAACCAGTCCATTCTGAAGGAGATCAACCCTGGGATTTCTTTGGAAGGAATGATGCTAAAACTGAAGCTCCGGTACTTTGGGCACCTTATGCGAAGAGTTGACTCATTGAAAAAGACCCTGATGCTGGGAGGGATTGGGGGCAGGAGGAGAAACGGACGACCGAGGATGAGATGGCTGGATGGCATCACAGACTCAATGGACGTGAGTCTGAGTGAACTCCGGGAGTTGGTGATGGACAGGGAGGCCTGGCGTACTGCGATTCATGGGGTCGCAAAGAGTCGGACACGACTGCGCGACTGAACTGAACTGAACAGCTAACATCATTCTGAGTGGTAAAAAGTTGAAAGTATCTCAACAAGATCAGAAACATAAAAGGACGTCCATTCATCAGTTTTATTAAACATAATTTTGATAGTCTTAGCTATGGTAATCAGAGGAAAAAAAAAGAAATGAATCCAAATTGGGGGAGAAAAAAAAAAAAAGTAAAACTGTCACTGTTCATAAATGTCATCATGCTATGCAAAGTTAATCCTCAAGATGCTACCAGAAAACTACTGGAGTCCATCAATGAATTTGGTAAAATTGCAGGATAAAAAATTAATATACAAAAAATATCTTCCATTTCTATACACTAACAACAAGGGAGTATAAGGAGAAATTAAAGAAATAATCCATTTTAACATCACTTCAAAAAGCATTAAATATCTAGGAATAAACCTACTTAAAGAGACAAAATAACTGTACTCTGGAAACTATAATACTGATGAAACAAATCAAATATGACACACTCAGATGGGGAGATGTTTTCTTCAACTGCAAGAATCAATATTGTCAAAATTACTATACTACCCAAAATAATCTACGGATTCAATGTAACCCCTATCAAATTACCAATGGCATTTTTCAGAGAACTAGACAAAAAAATAAAATCTTAAATTTGTATGGAAACACAAAAGATCCAGAGAAGTGAAATCATCTTAAGAAAGAAAAACGGAGCTGCAGGAGTCATTCTCCCTGACTTCAGGCTATACTACAAAGCGACAGTAATCAAAACAGTTTGATACATGTTGTGTGGTGCAGAATAAAGAAAAATAAATAAATAAAAATGGTACGGGTAATGGAACAGGATAAAAAGTTAAGAGATAAAGCCATGCCCTAACAGTCTCCTAATCCACGACAAAGAAGATAATAATATATAATGGAGAAAAGTCTCTTCAGTAAATGGTGCTGGGAAAACTTGATGGCTACATGTCAAAGAATGAAATTAGAACATTCTATAATATCATACACAAAAATAAACAAAATGGATTAAAGACCTACATGTAAGACCAAATACTACAAAACTCTTAGAGGAAGACATAGGCAGAATACTCTTTGAATAAATAGCAGCAATATCTTTTTGGATATAACTTTAAATTAATTAAAGTAATTAAACTTTTAGTAAAAAAACAAATGAGACCTAATTAAACTTAAACGCTTTTGTGCAGCAAAAGGAATAATCCATTTTACCATCACTTCAAAAAGTATAAAATACCTAGGAATAAACCTACCTGAGGAGACAAAATAACAGTAATCAGGACTAAACAAAATGAAAAGACAACCTACAGAATGGAAGAAAATATTTACAAATTAAACGACCTACAAGGGATTAATCTCCAAAATATACAAACAGCTCATGAAGATCTATATTATAAAAAACAAAAACAGACCAATCAAAAAATGGATAGAAGACCTAAATAAATAGTTCTCCAAAGAAGACATTCAGATGGCCAAGAAGCACATGAAAATATGGCTCAGCACCACGAATTATTGCTGCTGCTGCTAAGTCGCTTCAGTCGTGACCAACTCTGTGCGACCCCATAGACGGCAGCCCACCAGGCTCTGCCGTCCCTGGGATTCTCCAGGCAAGAACACTGGAGTGGGCTGCCACGAATTATTAGAGTAATGCAAATCAAAACGGGAGTGGGCTGCCACGAATTATTAGAGTAATGCAAATCAAAACTACAATGAGATATCACCTCATACCAGACAGAACAGCCATTATTAAAAATTTTGCAAACAACAAATGCTGGTTAGGGTGTGGAGAAAAGCAAATGCTCCTATAATTTTAATGTGAATGTAAATTGGCACAACCACTGGGGAGAACAGTATGGAGATTACTTAAAAATTAAAAATAAATTTACCATTCTTGTTCAGTTGCTAAGTCACATCCAACTCTCTGTGACCCAATGGACTGCAGCACATCAGGCTTCCCTGTCCTTCACTATTTCCCAGAGTTTTTTCACACTCATGTCATACTGATGTCATTGAATTGGTGATGCCACCCAACCATCTCATCGTCTCTCACCCCCTTGCCATATCCTTCAGCAATCCCACTCCTGGACACTGATCCAGAGAAAGCATAATTGAAAAAGATATATGCACTCCAAAGTTAATAACAGCACTATAAAAAATAACTAAGATATAGAGGCAAACTAAATACTCATTGACAATTGACTGGATAAAGAAGGTATTGCATTCATATGTAGTAGAATATTATCCAGCTATAAAAAGTAATGAAATAATGTCCTTTGCAGAAACATGGAATGCACTAGAGATTATCCATACTAAGTGAAGTAAGTCAGATAGAGAAAAAAAAATCACTTATATATGGCATATAAAAATGGTACAAATGAATTATTTATAAAATATAACCAGATTAATAGGCTTCCAGCACAAACTTATGGTTACCAAAGTGGAAAAGCAGACACAGGAGGAATAAACTTGGAGTTTGGAATTAACATATACACACTATTATATATAAACTAACCAAGAAGGATCTATTGTGAAGCACAGGGAACTCAATATTCTCTTATAATCTATTGATACATGGGAAAAGAATCTGAGAATGATTGGGTATATGTATGCTGTTAAGTTGCTTCAGTCATGTCCGACTCTGTGCGACCTCATAGACGGCAGCCTAACAGGCTCCCCCATCCCTGGGATTCTCCAGGCAAGAACACTGGAGTGGGTTGCAATGTCCTTCTCCAATGCATGAAAGTGAAAAGTAAAAGTGAAGAAGTCACTCAGTTGTGTCTGACTCTTAGCGACCCCATGGACTACAGCCTACCAGGTTCCTCCGGCCATGGGATTTTCCAGGCAAGAGTACTGGAGTGGGGTGCCATTGCCTTTTCCAGGGTATATGATGCATATATATGTATATGTATATGTATATGTATACCCAAATTACTTTGCTATACACCTGAAATTAATGCCACAGTGTAAATCAACAATACCTCAGTTTAAAATAAAAATCAAATAGGAAAAATTAATGCCAATATGACTGATTTGACAGTTTTTGATTTCCATAATTATGGCAAAATAGTTATTTAATTCAAGTAACCTCCATAGGGCTTCCCTAATAGCTCAGTTGGTAAAGAATCGCCTGCAATGCAGGAGACCCTGGTTCGATTCCTAAGTCGGGAAGATTCCCTGCAGAAGGGAAAGGACACCCACTCCAGTATTCCGGCCTGGAGAATTCCATGGACTATATAGTCCATGGGGCTGCAAAGAGTCGGACACGACTGAGCAACTTTCACTTCACTTCACTTCTTCATCTTAACATCCATTTAACTTCTATATATCTATGTTCACTTTTAATCTTTAATTATGTTTATTATTTTATTTATAATTTTACAAGAAATACATTTTCATTGAAGGTAACAACATACATAAGAAAACAAAGCAAAAACAAAGTATCATCTATAATTCCCATCTCTGCAGAGACAAACATCATTAGCATTTTGATGCATTTCCTTCAAGTGTTTACATACTATTTTTCTAATTGACATAAAATAAACATATTATGTTAGTTACAAGTGACAAAATATTGAATTGTTTCACGACATTAAAAACTATCTTCCTATTTCTAGTAATCAGCAGTCACCATACAAAGATATTAAAATATAATTGACTATATTTCCAACACTATACATTTCATTGTATGACCCATTTTGTAATTGGAATTTTGTACATTGAATCACCCTCAGCTATTTCACTCATCCCTCCACAAATTTGTTCTCTGGTAACTACCAATTTGCTCTCTGTATCTATTCATCCGATCTGTGGTTTTGTTGTTGTTGTTGTTGCTGTTGTTGTTGTTTTTTAAAAGTTTGCTCATTGTTTTTTTAGATTCCACATAAAAATGGAATCACGTGGTACTTTTCTTTCTGTGACTTATTTCGTTTAGCATAGTGCACTCTTGGTCCAAAATACCACCCCCTTTATGGCTTTGCATTGTACAGTTATACCTTATCTTCTTCATGTATCTATCAGTTCAGTTCAGTCACTCAGTTGTGTCCGACTCTTTTCGACCCCATGAATCGCAGCACACCAGGCCTCCCTGTCCATCACCAACTCCCGGAGTTTACTCAGACTCACGTCCATCGAGTCAGTGATGCCATCCGCCATCTTATCCTCTGTCGGCCCCTTTTCCTTCTGCCCCCAATCCCTCCCAGCATCAAAGTATTTTCCAGTGAGTCAACTCTTCGCAAGAGGTGGCCAAAGTACTGGAGCTTCAGTTTGAGGATCATTCCTTTCAAAGAAATCCCAGGGTTGATCTCCTTCAGAATGGACTGGTTGGATATCCTTGCAGTCCAAGGGACTATCAAGAGTCTACTCCAACACCACAGTTCAGAAGCATCAATTCTTTGACGCTCAGCCTTCTTCACAGTCCAACTCTCACATCCATACATGACGACAGGAAAAACCATAGCCTTGACTAGATGGACCTTTGTTGGCAAAGTAATGTCTCTGCTTTTGAATATGCGATCTAGGTTGGTCATAACTCTTTTTCCAAGGAGTAAGCATCTTTTAATTTCATGGCTGCAGTCACCATCTGCAGTGGTTTTGGAGTCCCCTCAAATAAAGTCTGACACTGTTTCCACTGTTTCCCCATTTATTTGCCATGATGTGATGGGACCGGATGCCATGATTTTCGTTTTCTGAATGTTGAGCTTTAAGCCAACCTTTTTCACTCCTCTTTCACTTTCACAAAGAGGCTTTTTACTTCCTCTTCACTTTCTGCCATAAAGGTGGTATCATCTGCATATCTGAGGTTATTGATATTTCTCCCAGCAATCTTGATTCCAGCTTATGTTTCTTCCAGTCCAGGGTTTCTCATGACTTACTCTGCATATACGTTAAATAAGCAGAGTGACAATATACAGCCTTGACGTACTCCTTTTCCTATTAATAGATGGACAGTTACGTTGCTTCAACTATCTTGATTATTATAAACAATGCTACAATAAACATAGAGATGCACATATCTTTTCAAATTAGTATTTTGGTTGTCTTTGTAAAAATACTCAGAAGTAGAATTGTGGGTTTAATTTGCATTTATCTGATGATTCAGTTCAGTTCAGTCGCGCAGTCGTGTCCGACTCTTTGCGACCCCATGAATCGCAGTATGCCAGGCCTCCCTGTCCATCACCAACTCCCGGAGTTCACTCAGACTCACGTCCATTGAGTCTGTGATGCCATCCAGCCATCTCATCCTCGGTCGTCCGTTTCTCCTCCTGCCCCCAATCCCTCCCAGCATCAGGGTCTTTTTCAATGAGTCAACTCTTCGCATAAGGTGCCCAAAGTACTGGAGCTTCAGTTTTAGCATCATTACTTCCAAAGAAATCCCAGGGTTGATCTCCTTCAGAATGGACTGGTTGGATCTCCTTGCAGTCCAAGGGACTCTCAAGAGTCTTCTCCAACACCACAGTTCAAAAGCATCAATTCTTCGGCGCTCAGCCTTCTTCACAGTCCAACTCTCACATCCATACATGACCACAGGAAAAACCATAGCCTTGACTAGACGGACCTTAGTCGGCAAAGTAATGTCTCTGCTTTTGAATATACTATCTAGGTTGGTCATAACTTTTCTTCCAAGGAGTAAGCGCCTTTTAATTTCATGGCTGCAGTCACCATCTGCAGTGATTTTGGAGCCCAAAAAAACAAAGTCTGACACTGTTTCTACTGTTTCCCCATCTATTTCCCATGAAGTGATGGGGCCAGATGCCATGATCTTCGTTTTCTGAATGTTGAGCTTTAAGCCAACTTTTCCACTCTCCTCTTTCACTTTCAACAAGAGGCTTTTTAGCTCCTCCTCACTTTCTGCCATAAGGGTGGTGTCATCTGCATATCTGAGATTATTGATATTTCTCCCAGCAATCTTGATTCCAGCTTGTGTTTCTTCCAGTCCAGCATTTCTCATGATGTACTCTGCATATAAGTTAAATAAGCAGGGTGACAATATACAGCCTTGACGTACTCCTTTTCCTATTTGGAACCAGTCTGTTGTTCCATGTCCAGTTCTAACTGTTGCTTCCTGACCTGCATACAGATTTCTCAAGAGGCAGGTCAGGTGGTCTGGTATTCCCATCTCTTTCAGAATTTTCCACAGTTTACTGTGATCCACACAGTCAAAGGCTTTGGCATAGTCAATAAAGCAGAAATAGATGTTTTTCTGGAACTCTCTTGCTTTTTCCATGATCCAGCGGATGTTGGCAATTTGATCTCTGGTTCCTCTGCCTTTTCTAAAACCAGCTTGAACATCAGGGAGTTCACGGTTCACATATTGCTGAAGTCTGGCTTGGAGAATTTTGAGCATTACTTTACTAGCATGTGAGATGAGTGCAATTGTGCGGTAGTTTGAGCATTCTTTGGCATTGCCTTTCTTTGGAATTGGGATGAAAACTGACCTTTTCCAGTCCTGTGGCCACTGCTGAGTTTTCCAGATTTGCTGGCAAATTGAGTGCAGCACTTTCACAGCATCATCTTTCAGGATTTGAAATAGCTCAACTGGAATTCCATCACCTCCACTAGCTTTGTTCGTAGTAATGCTTTCCAAGGTCCACTTGACTTCAGATTCCAGGATATCTGGCTCTAGGTGAGTGATCACACCATCGTGATTATCTGGGAGTGAAGATCTTTTCTGTACAGTTCTGTGTTTCTTGCCACCTCTTCTTAATATCTTCTGCTTCTGTTAGGTCCAGACCATTTCTGTCCTTTATCAAGCCCATCTTTGCATGAAATGTTCCCTTGGTATCAATAATTTTCTTCAAGAGATCTCTAGTTTTTCCCATTGTGTTCTTTTCCTCTATTTCTTTGCACTGATTGCTGAAGAAGGCTTTCTTATCTCTTCTTGCTATTCTCTGGAACTCTGCATTCAGATGCTTATATCTTACCTTTTCTCCTTTGCTTTTCACCTCTCTTTTCACAGATATTTGTAAGGCCTCCTCAGACAGCCATTTTGCTTTTTTTTATTTCTTTTCCATGGGAATGGTCTTGATACCTGTCTCCTGTACAATGTCACGAACCTCATTCCATAGTTCATCAGGCCCTCTATCTATCAGATCTAGGCCCTTAAATCTATTTCTCACTTCCACTGTATAATCATAAGGGATTTGATTGAGGTCATACCTGAATGGTCTAGTGATTTTCCCTACTTTCTTCAATTTAAGTCTGAATTTGCTAATAAGGAGTTCATGATCTAAAAATTCCTCATTCAAAGATAAAAAAGGTTGTAAAAGTCTCATGTCCAAGTCTTTCTGACCACAAACTATAGTCAACAGGCTCATCTGTCCATGGAATTTTCCAGGCAAGAATACCGGAGTGGGTAGCCCGTTCCTTCTCAGGGGATCTCCCTGGAGACCAGGGATCAAACCCAGGTCTCCTGCATTGCAGGCAGTTTCTTTACCATCTGAGCCACCAGGGAAGCCACCTAAGTGCTATAAAACCTCAAAAACATATGATCTAACAATTCCACTAGTGGGTATATATCTCAAGAAATTGAAAACATTATTTTTAAAAGAGGAATGTACCCCAATGTTCGTAAAAGCATTATTTGCAATAGCCAAGATATGGAAGGGCTCCCCTGGTGGCTCAGTGGTAAAGAGTCCACCTGCCAATGCAGAAGATGCAGGTTTGATTCCTGGGTCAGGAAGATCCCCTGGAGAGGGAAATGACTGCCCACTTCAATATTCTTGCCTGGAAAATCCCATTGACTGAGGAGCCTGGCAAGCTGTAGTCCATGGGGTCACAAAAGAGTCAGGCAGACTTAAAGACTAAACAATAAGATAATCAGTTCAGTTCAGTTACTCAGTCATGTCCAACTCTTTGCGACCCCATGAATTGCAGCATGCCAGGCCTCCCTGTCCATCACCAACTCCCGGAGTTCACCCAAACTCATGTCCATCCAGTCGGTGATGCCATCCAGTCATCTCATCCTCTGTTGTCCCCTTCTCCTCCTGCCTTCAATCTTCCCCATTGTGAGGGTCTTTTCCAATGAGTCAGCTCTCCACATCAGGTGGCCAAAGTACCGGAGTTTCAGCTTTAGCATCATTCCTTCCAAAGAAATCCCAGGGCTGACCTCCTTCAGAATGGACTGGTTGGATCTCCTTGCAGTCCAAGGGACTCTCAAGAGTCTTCTCCAACACCACAGTTCAAAAGCATCAATTCTTTGGCACTTAGCTTTCTTCACAGTCCAACTCTCACATCCATTCATGACCCCTGGAAAAACCATACCTTTGACTAGATGGACCTTTGGAAACAACCTAAATGTCCATCAATAGATAAATAATAAAACTGTGTCATTCACACACACACACACACACACGTATATATACACACACAATGAAATTATTAGCCCTAAAGAGAAAAACATTCTGCCACTTGCAACTATGTGGATAGACTTAGAAGGTAATATGCCTAATGGAATAATTCAGAGAAGACAAATACTGTATGTCATCACTTAAATGTGGAACCTAGAAAATAAAACAAAAAAAACAAAAAGGATATAGATATAGAGAATAAACTATATATAGATATTTAGAATAAACTAGTGGTTACCAGTGGAAGAGAGTTGGAGAGAGAAGCAAAACAGCGGTATGGTATTAAGAGATACAAATTACTATGTATAAAGTAAATAAGCAACAAGGACACATATTATATAGAACAGAGATATATTTTGTAATTATTTTGCCATTATTTTGTAATACCTTTAATTGGAGTATAATCTATAAAAATATGAAAAACTATGTTATACACGATTGTGTCGTACCTCTTAATTATACACAATTTTATTTTAAAAATAAGTAAATTTATAAAATTTAAAAAAAAATCTTAACCAGCCAATCAGTAGATCCCATTATAATTAGATAAGCATGCTTAAGCTATAATTCTAAATAAGCATTACTATGAAAATATTATCCATCTGCCCACAACACTGCACTTAGGAAATCTTGGCTTCCTGAATCTACTGTACCTCTGTAAATTTGCTGTTTCCTTTAGCCCATGGTTTCCTGGGAGTTGCAATTTCCATCTAGGATTAAAACATGATGCACAAGAGAGGAGAACAGCATTACACTATACAGACTACCAAAGAGTACTTGATATTTTATCCAGTTTGGTAGAGCCCTTGCATCTTGGAATCAAAGGGCTGACTCTGTACAAGGTGTGAAGCTTTATTCTAATTTTTTGTTATAGAAAGTAAGATCAAACTCAAGGCTAGTAATGATTTTCTCAATCCAAAACTATTCCATAATTATTTTCTTCTTTTCCAGATTATATTTCCTTTTCATTTGATTATGTGATTTTGAAATTTTCTCTTTTAATCTATCTTCAAGAAACATTTTTGGGGAGAGTATAAGCTGCAATCAAAAAACTACTTTTAATTGACAGCCCTGTTGCTTCACTATGAAGATATCAAAACTTAGTTTGAACATGGAGCAGGGATGCACCCTTACTAAGCAGCTATGAAAACTGAAAGCCAAAGTGATTCAATGGGTCGTATAAGATGAAACAACTGGCAATTGGTGGAGTGTGATTACAGATCAGGTATTTAGTTTTCATTATAATCATTTTCCTATCTTACAAGAGATAAAAATTTGAAATGATGTATATTGTTAGTAACAACTGTAATAACATAGCAAGAGGACAGCAGTAAGGGATTATTGGAATTAACTGATACTGTAAGTTTCTCTAGTGCTTCATGGTGAAGAAATTGACAAAAATCTATTATATAGTCAAGACTGAGATTTGAGATATACAGTCAAAATATAAGAAGCCAACTATTCCACATGTGCCATTAAAAGAGGTAGGAGTGTGCAAATGAGTAGTTCTAAGAAGTAATTCAATTAAACAAAAATTATATTTCCAGGTCAGAATGGAAACAAATTTACAGTCTCTGATATATTTGTCTCTAAAGATTTTTTTAAAAAATCAAACACTTTATATTAGTATCTTTGAGTAAGAACACCAGCCACATTTTTGTTACAGAAGTTAAGTAATTATAGCACTGATGATGGTAGATTAAGGAAGAGAACTGGGTTGTAGAGTTTTCTACAATACAAAGCAGAGAAATAATCAGATGGCATCTAAGAACAAGGATAATCTACATATATCTTAAATGTCTATTGTTTTTATAAAAAAGAAATAATCTCTTCCATAGTGATTGCCATGCTACACTACACTGCCCAATTCAAGAGAATCATATTTTGAATCTATTAGAGTCACATACTGCTACAGAGTGAACTGTAAATTCCAAAAGTTTGTATTTCGAAGTTCAAGTTTCAATGTGACGGTGTTTGGAAATGGGGCTTTGAGTGATAAGACAATTAAGTTTCAGTAAGATCATGAGGATGAAGCCCTTATGATGAGATCAGCGCCCTTATTGGAAGAGAAAGCCAGCAGAGCTCTCACTGTCTACCATGTGAGGACACAGTGAGTTGGTGGACATCTGGAAGCCAATAAGAGAGCCCCACTGGAACCAAATTGCCTGACACTTTTCTTGGACTCCCCAGTCTCCAAAACTGTGAGAAAGACATTACCTGTATTTAAGTCATCCAAGTCTCTGTTATTTTTGCTTAAACAGCCAGAGAAGACTAACACACTTAACCATTCTATCAGTTTCTCATTTCCATCATCCATTTAGATACTTTCTAGTCTATGAGGCAGAAATAGAAATTAGGATAGCATATGGTGGTACTCATAAAAAGGATCTGTACCTTGTGAGAAGAAACTGTTAAAACTCTTGATTGATTTTCATACTTTTTTGATTCTCTAGGATGAAAATCATCTCAATCAGCAGTTCTTAGTGGGGACGGGGTGGGAGCAAGCCTGGGATAGGAACAGGAAGAGGGATAGCATTCTCTGAGGTCCCTTATTCAAAATGAGTAGATTCAAATTAGAATGCAGACATGTATACTTTGAATAAAGTTCAACTCTGGGATAGAGTTAGGGTGTGCGAGATGCACTCTTTAGCACAACATTTAAGGAAGCACCAAAAAGTTCAGGAATCAAGATTACTGACTACTGATCACTTCAACATAGTATTTTACTGAAATATTTTTAAATGCAAAAAATCAGTGTTGAAAAAAGTCAAAAATTAAAGCCAGGATGTTACCCTGTACTTGCATGACCCTGTCTCACTTACCTCATCCTGATCCAACCCTATTCCAATAAAACCTTGTTTATAAAAACAGAGGCCACCCATGGGGCATTGCTTCCCAATTTGATTTTTTTTAATATTTAAAAATATTGCATTACTTAAATTTTATATGAAAGTGAAGGTGTTAGTCACTCAGTTGTGTCTGACTCTTAGCAACTCCATGGGCTGTAGCCCACCAGGCTCCTCTGTCTATATGATTTTCCAGGCAAGAATAATGGAGTGGGTAGCCATTCCCTTTTCCAAGGAATCTTCCCAACCCAGGAATCGAATCTGGATCTCTTGCACTGCAGGCAGATTATTTACTGTCTGAGCCACCAGGGAAGTCCAAATATATTTATGCACAAATATTGTTTGTCTTGATTACTGAGATTTTCTTGATAACCGTTTCAATTTTGCACCCCAGACAAAGTGGATCATTTGCTTTAACTCAGTCTCGAACATGGAAAGAACCTAAAAGCCCTCTATCATTTTTGAGAATTAATTCATTAAACACTTAAAAAGAGTAAGAAGTAAGCTAGGTGGAGAAAAACAAATCACAATTTCAGCATGGAACAATATAGGATCAAGCCTGTAGTTACCAGAAATTAGAGTACATACTATACGCATCAACTCAGCTTTAGATCTGAGAGTCTTCAGCACTCAAATACATGAAGAGGGGCTCTAAAAGCAATCAAAGCACTCTATTTTTAGCAGGTCTTGTTATAAGAAAATGTATCCTCTTTCATACATGAATGATTAAACTCGGGTGGAAAGTATGAAGAGTCCAATGCAAAAGAAAAGGGTAGCACTATTTCAGAAGAGAATCAATATTTTGAATACAAAAAAGGATGAGGATTTTAAAAACATCAGCTTCGTGTTTTAAAATTTTCACATATAAATGCCTGTATAAACCAACATTAAAATATCATAAAAAGAAGTAGCTCAGATGAAGGCAATTAACTAAGATGAAGGCTGAGATGAAAGAGCAAGTTAAGAAAATAATTTTAAGGACACAAAAATGGAACAGATTAATTTAACCTACTGTAAAAAGAATTTAAAGAGCAGAAATGACCAAGAAAATTAACTTTTTAATATGTGATAGAGAGACCAACTTCAAAAGTTATTCCCAGATTTTTTCCAGAGGAAGAAAAATAAATACAAAAATACCAATATTAAGAAAATATAATAAATATGGAAAAAGAGAATATTCTTTAAATGTACAGATGCAAGTTGATAATACAATACCAATAAATTTAGTTAAACCGATAAGCAAAATTATGAAAAGGAAACAGCATAGTTTTAAAACAAAAGAACTAAACATGAAGCTCAAAATAATGCATAATATACAAAATAGGTGAAAATTAAAACATAGATATATCTTGGTATAGTTTTTGAATTTCAAAAAATTGTGTGTATGTAATTAATGTATATGGAACAAAAATAGGACTGGCTTAAACACAAATATTTAGGAGGTACTGAAAGAGAATTATAAAATATTAACTGTGAGATGAAAGTAAAAAGAAAAGGCAATAGATCTAAAATGGAAAATAAATAACACTATTTTCCCTAAGCATATATATGAATTTAATGAAATTACAAACAATATCTTAAATGAGATTTTCTGAAATTGATCAAGAAATTTGAAATTCCATCAGTCAGTCAGTTTAGTTGCTCAGTCATGTCCGACTCTTTGCGACCCCATGAATCGCAGCATGCCAGGCCTCCCTGTCCATCACCAACTCCCAGAGTTCACTCAGACTCACATCCATCGAGTCAGTGATGCCATCCAGCCATCTCATCCTCGGTCATCCCCTTCTCCTCCTGCCCCCAATCCCTCCCAGCATCAGAGTCTTTTCCAATGAGTCAACTCTTCACATGAGATGGCCAAAGTACTGGAGTTTCAGCTTTAGCATCATTCCTTCCAAAGAAATCCCAGGGCTGACCTCCTTCAGAATGGACTGGTTGGATCTCCTT
>SJXQ01001075.1:21209-65507 GCA_006408695.1 Aepyceros melampus
AAGTTAAATAAGCAGGGTGACAATATACAGCCTTGACATTCTCCTTTTCCTATTTGGAACCAGTCTGTTGTTCCATGTCCAGTTCTAACTGTTGCTTCCTCACCTACATACAGGTTTCTCAAGAGGCAGGTCAGGTGGTCTGGTATTTCCATCTCTACGAAAATATAAATGCTTGAGAATGGCTATGATATTACAAGAGTAAAATAATAAAGCATTATTGACATATATTCAACATATTTTGAAAATGTAATGATATTTTATAGAAGAATAAACATTCAGACCAATGATAAAAGGTAATGGGAAACAAATACAATGGTATATGACAAAGAGTAACACAGTGTTTGTAAAGCAACCACAAGTTTATGTTAGTTTTGTTAAAGAGTACATTACTTGTTAAATATTATTTAAAAATTAGGTGGGCTTCCCTGTTGGCTCAGTTGGTAAAGAATCCGCCTGTATAGCAGAAGACCTGGGTTTGATTCCTGGGTTGGGAAAATCTCCTGGAGAAGGGAATGGCAACCCATTCCAGTATTCTTGCCTGGAAAAATCTCATGAACAGAGGAGCCCAGTGGCTACAGTCCATGGGTTTGCAGAGAGTTGCACAAACAAATCTATGAAGCTTAATCTAATCTCACAAAATATCCTAAAATCAATGGGTTAAAAAATGAACAGTTAAGAGTAAAAACTATAAGGAAATGAAATAACTAAATTTAAAACAAGATCACACAACTTCAAGGCAATCAGCAGAAAAGGGAAAAAAGCAAAAAACAGCATTATGAAACTGCAAAACCAATACCATATTGTAAAGTAAAAAATAAATAAATAAATAATAAAATAAAAGATTAAAAAAAGGCGTAAGAAAAACACAACAAAGCATAAATTAAAAATGCAGAAGTGAGATAAAGTAGGAGTTATAATAAATATAAATGGATTAAAAGTATAGGCTATTATATTTTGGACTGAATAAGGCCAGCTATGGGAAGATATGATTTTCCCTTCAAAACTCCAAGTAAAAAGAAGGGCAGAGAAAAAGGTAATTCATTTAATACAGCATCATGAAACTGCAAAACCAATACCATATTGTAAAGTAAAAAATAAATAAATAAATAATAAAATAAAAGATTAAAAAAAGGAGTAAGAAAAACTCACAACAAAGCATAAATTAAAAATGCAGAAGTGAGATAAAGTAGGAGTTATAATAAATATAAATGGATTAAAAGTATAGGCTATTATATTTTGGACTGAATAAGGCCAGCTATGGGAAGATATGATTTTCCCTTCAAAACTCCAAGTAAAAAGAAGGGCAGAGAAAAAGGTAATTCATTTAAAGTCCATATATAGAAAACTTGATCCACAATCCCACCTTCACACTTTTGCACATATGGTCTTTTAACCATGCAAGGAAAAGAGAAAAAAGGAAGACAAAGAAATCCTGGGGAATTTGTCTCCTATGAAATTATAGTATATTTATGGAAAGAATTAGAAAGGCTAAAAGAAGTGTTGTCTTTCCAGGGCAAAGTCCTCCACTATAACATAGGAAGTTCTATGTGCGTTTCCCATACCCCATCTTAGGAAAACCAAGCTCTGCTGCCCATGGCCGTAAGGCAGTAATAAAATAAATTAAACAAACTGGGTGTGTTTCAAAATAGAACCATGTATGAGATTGGGTATTTAAATTTGTAACTTCAAACACAGAGATTGAGTATTTAAATATTATATTTTTGTAATAAGTTGTTCCTTCTATATAAACAGGAAAGCTGGAATTATTTTCTTTGCCCAAAAATGTCAATAATGAGTTTTGTTTCTTGGAAACTAAATATGTAACAGAGAAATGGGGTTTGAATTCTCACCTAAGAGCAATATGTTCATGTCACTAATTATCAAAAACATGAAGATAAATTTTGTAATAATCTTGTAATCACTAATTCTCAAATATTTGCATAATCCTGATATACTGATGCTGTCATATTTGGTACACACTAACAGATGGAACACAATTCAATAGCTTCTCTTCTTGACTTTACTGAAACTGCCAGTTATAATTAAGAAAGGCAAACTCAATGATGATCAGTTCAGTTCAGTCACTCAGTTGTGTCTGACTCTTTGCGACCCCATGAATCGCAGCACGCCAGGCCTCCCTGTCCATCACCAACTCCCAGAGTTCACCCAAACTCACGTCCATCAAGTCGGTGATGCCATCCAGCCATCTCATCCTCTGTCTGATAGTTCTACTCATAATGGCTTAAATCAGATATTAATTTTGTAATTGAATTCACAAACAGTCTAGTTTTGGAAAAATATTTCAGAAAGTCATGTCCTTAGAAAATAAACATTAACACAGAAAAAAGGACCACATGAGCTTCTCAAATATACTTTTGAGACAAACAAATCAATGTATACACTTAGGTTAATACATGTGCATACATTTGCAGAGAAATCACATTGTGAATAATACTTAACTATGTGTGTTAATGTCAAGTGAAAAGATAAGTTCCTTAATTCAACATTTGCTGGTGAAAAGAGGTGGGGATTTTGCTCTGAGTGACATAAATGTATTGATTTCTTCTAATAGTTCAAGAATTTCTAGGTCTCTATAGCCTTGCTCAGTTAAATAACTTCCAGGCTACATTGTGTATCCAGTCAAGTAGGCAAGATCTTGAGTTGACTAAGGTTTAAAGTCAAAAAATAACCAATTTACTTGGCTCATTTCAGTTCAGTTCAGTCCAGTCGCTCAGTCGTGTCCGACTCTTTGCGACCCCATTAATCGCAGCACGCCAGGCCTCCCTGTCCATCACCAACTCCCAGAGTTCATTCAGACTGGCATCCATCGAGTCAGTGATGCCATCCAGCCATCACATCCTCGGTCATCCCCTTCTCCTCCTGCCCCCAATCCCTCCCAGTATCAGAGTCTTTTCCAATCAGTCAACTCTTCGCATGAGGTGGCCAAGTACTTGGCTCATTTAGTAACACAGTAAATAGTTATTGAGCACCTTTAATGTTCCACTCACTCTTTAACCTCTGAGAATGAAAGACAAAGAAACAAACAAACAAACAAAGCTTAAGAACAATATACCTGTCCATGTGGAGATTACTTTCTAAGCATGCACATGGGTGTAAGTGTACTGGGGTGGGGGAAGAGAAAATAAAATATATAGGGTGTAAGAATGTATGGCTATGGGGAAAAAGCAGCAAAGTGATACTGTGTGTGTGTTGCCAGGTGGCACAAGGCAGGAGATGGAGTGTTACACACTCTAACCAGGGAAGACAGTACAGAGAAGGCGACACTTTGGGGATGAAAGACAAAGAAACAAACAAACAAACAAAGCTTAAGAACAATATACCTGTCCATGTGGAGATTACTTTCTAAGCATGCACATGGGTGTAAGTGTACTGGGGTGGGGGAAGAGAAAATAAAATATATAGGGTGTAAGAATGTATGGCTATGGGGAAAAAGCAGCAAAGTGATACTGTGTGTGTGTTGCCAGGTGGCACAAGGCAGGAGATGGAGTGTTACACACTCTAACCAGGGAAGACAGTACAGAGAAGGCGACACTTTGGGGAATAGCCCAAAGAGGTGGAGGAACAAGCCCGTAGGTATTTATGGAAGGATTCTGGAGGCAGAAAGAAGAGTAGGTACAAAGGCTCTGAGGCTGAGGTATAACTGACCCTTAAGATTCTTGCAGTGGATTAAGCAAGGAGAAAAACACTAAGATACAAGGTCTGAGACATTAGTGTGTGGGGGAATTGTACCAATTGTGAAGCCTGTAGGACCTGGTGAGAGCTTGGCTTTTATTCTGTTATAAAAAGGATTTTTTAAAATTTTTAAGAAGAGGAATTTATGCATATCATATGTTCAGCTCTTTCTTTTTTGACAAAACTATTTCTGAATAATAAAGGAATCCAAAGATGTAAGTTCTATGTCTCTGCAAATGTTAGTACTTTTATTTAAGTTTATTTAAAAATCTAGCACAGATCACCACTCAAGCACCATCTATATATACACTTATTTGATCAATTTACATTAAATTTTTCTCAACACAGTAATTCTATGACCCTCACAGGCATCATCTCCAAATGTTATTCAGTCATACAAAAAGTTTTTACTGGTGATGAATAAGTACATCTAAATAGTTGACATTATATATAGTTGTGATATCATCAGCTAGAAGAAACAAATCCATAAATAACTTTTTTTCTTCCAATATTTAAGTTTATTTAAAAATCTAGCACAGATCACCACTCAAGCACCATCTATATATACACTTATTTGATCAATTTACATTAAATTTTTCTCAACACAGTAATTCTATGACCCTCACAGGCATCATCTCCAAATGTTATTCAGTCATACAAAAAGTTTTTACTGGTGATGAATAAGTACATCTAAATAGTTGACATTATATATAGTTGTGATATCATCAGCTAGAAGAAACAAATCCATAAATAACTTTTTTTCTTCCAACACAGACTAAATTTTTAGCCGTTATCTCCAGTTTGTCTTATGTTTTCAATGCTTGTTTTGATTCAGGACATATAATTTCTATTGCTTTCAACAGATAGTCTCTTATAAAACTACCAGCTGCAATAAAAATGCCATTTGGGCAATTTTTAACCTAATTCATGGTAACATATCATGGCAAAATCACTTGCTTTATATCTATGCATTTGTATTCAAAAATAAGCCTGTAAAAAGTTTAGCCCAATTTCAGTTCATTAAGTTTTTCATCATGAATCTTTCCGCATGTCTGTCATAACTCTTAGTTTATATACATACATATATGTATACATATATACATATTAAAAATGGCAACTTGCATTGTATTTGTTCAAAAGACATTTATTGTTTGTTTTAGGTAAGAGGACATAGAAAATTTACCACAAATTTATTAATTCTGAAGAGCAAAGCTTGTGGAATTTTTCAAGAAGGGAAAGAAGTGGATCATAGAAAGATGGTAAAAGAATTTGGTTAAGATTCGTAACCAATAATTTGATATGTAAGAATTTATTTTAAAAAGAAAATTTATTTTAATCACAATCTAGTACTTAAAATGAGGTTGACAGACACTAAGGAAACAAACAGTTCTTCATATGTTTGAAAAAGAATGTAGTCAAATTTTCCATCATCTTGATACAAATGCAAAGTTTAGCATGTACCTTAAATATTGAAAAATTATTCAAAGTGAAGAAAAATAAAATACATAATTTCCTCCAAGTAAAAGGATAATAGTTTTGCATTTGAAAAAAAAAAATGATAGAGCAGAATAGAACCCTATATCAGAATGTAAGAAATAATCAGTAGAAAAGGACAAGCATTCAAAAACAAAGTTGAGATAATTGCCTATCAATTTCTTTAAAAATTAAAATTAAATCCCTGTGTCATCATTTAGAACAAAAATAATTTCAGTTGAATGAAAAACCAACATATTACAAGAACTCTATATACCATAAGTATACTGGAGTATATTATCAGACAATACGCTTACGAATCTGGAGTAGGAAAGGATTTTAAAATATGAGTATAAAACGGGCATGCAAAAAGACACTTGTACACAAAGAATCATAGCAGAAATATTCATGGTAGCCCCAAACTGGAAACTAGTCAAATGTTCATCAATGGATGAAGTGAAAAATAAAATGTGATATATTCATGCAATGGAATATTTTTGACCATAAAAGTTTGTGAAATACCAACATATATACTATAACACATATGAACCTCAAAAGCATCAGGCTAACAAAAAAAGGCTAGACACAAAAGACAATTATTTTATGATTATATTATATAAAACAGGTTGAAGAGGTCAATCCATAGAGGCAGAAAGCAAGTTGGTGATTGCCAGGCACTAGACAGGGGAAGGAAAGGAGAGGCTATAAGAAGTTACAGGGTTTTTTTTTAGGGTAATGAAAATGTTTGGAACTAGATAGGAGATGTTAGTTGCACAACATTACAAATATACTAAATAACACTAGATTTTACACTCTGAAAAGGTTAATTTCACTTAGTAAATTTCACCTCAATAAATAAAAATACAAATAAAAAATATTATTCTTTTTATGTTATAAAACTATAAATTATTTAATATGGTTTTGGAATTTCAGACCATAGCAATAAGAAAATCTAAACAAGTTAATTACTAGTAAAGAGTCTGAGGACAGGGGCTCTGGTTGCAGCAGACTGGGAGGTGTGGTGTGTGGTGTAAGTCCTCTTGGAGGAGGTCACAATTAGCCACACCATAGAGCTGCTGAGCAGACAACCCATAAACTGGAGAACAATTATACGAAAGAAGTTCTCACATTGCTGAAAAGTTCTAGACTGCACCACAGATTTCCCAATCTGGAGATCCGGAAAAGGAACTGAGAACCCACAAGGAATTTGACTTTGAAGGCCAGTGGGATTTGATTATAGAACCTCCACAGTACTGGAGAAACAGACTCTTGGAAGGCACAATAAAATATTTTGTGCACCGGGACCCAGGAAAAGGAACAGTAACAGTTAAATTGGCCTTGGAGTACAAAATGAAGCAAAGCAAAGTATAACAGAGTTTTGCCAAGAGAATGTACCAGTCATAGCAAACACCCTCTACCAGCAACACAAGAGAAGACTCTAAATATGGACATCACCAGATGGTCAATATCGAAATCAGACTGATTATATTCTTTGTAGCGGAAGATGGAGAAGCTATACAGCCAGCAAAAATAAGACTGGGAGCTGACTGTGGCTCAGATCATGAACTCCTTATTGTCAAATTCAGACTAAAATTGAAGGAAGTAGGGAAAACCACTAGGCCATTCAAGTATGACCTAAATAGTTTCCCTTCCAATTATACAGCAGAAGTGAGAAATAGATTCAAGGGATTAGATCTGACAAGAGTGCCTGAAGAACTGTGGATGGAGGTTCATAACATTGTATAGGAGGTGGTGATCAAAACCACCCCCAAGAAAAAGAAATGCAAAAAGGCAAAATGGTTGTCAGAGGAGGCCTTATAAATAGCTGAGAAAAGAAGAGAAGCTAAAGGCAACGGACAAAAGGAAAGATATACCTATCAGAATGCAGATAGCAGATATTGCAAAGAATAGCAAGGAGAGATAAGAAAGCCTTCCTGACTGAACAATGCAAAGATACAGAGGAAAGCAATATAATGAGAAAGACTAGAGATCTCTTCATGAAAATTAGAGATACCAAGGGAACATTTCATGCAAAGATGGGCTCGATAAAGGACAGAAAACGTATGGACCTAACAGAAGCAGAAGATATTAAGAAGAGGTGGCAAGAATACACAGAAGAACTGTACAAAAAAGACCTTAATGACCCAGATACCCACAATGGTGTGATCACTTACCTAGACAGGCGTCCTGAAGTGTGAAGTCAAGTGGGCCTTAGGAAGCATCACTAGGAGCAAAACTAGTGGGTGATGGAATTTCAGTTGAGCTATTTCAAACCTTAAAAGATTATGCTGTGAAAGTGCTGCAATCAATATGCCAGTAAATTTGGAAAACTCCGCAGTGGCCACAGGACTAGAAAAGGTCAGTTTTCATCCCAATCCCAAAGAAAGACAGTGAAAGGATATTTAAACTACCACACAATTGCACTCATCTCACATGCTAGTAAAGTAATGCTTAAAATTCTCCAAGCTAGGCTTCAACAGTACGTGAACCAAGAACTTCTAGATATCCAAGTTGGATTCAGAAAAGGCAGAGGAACCAAAGGCTACATTGCCAACATCCTCTGGATGATAGCAAAAAGCAAGAGAGTTCCAGAAAAACATCTACTTCTGCTTCATTGACTATGCTAAAGCCTTTGACTGTGTGGATCACAACAAATTGTGGAAAATTCTACAGGAGATGGGATACCAGACCACCTCATCTGCTTCCTTTATAACCTGTATGAACATCAGAAAGCAACAGTTTGAACCTGACATGAACAACAGACTGGTTCCAAATTGAGAAAGGAGTACATCAAAACTGTATATTGTCACCTTGCTTATTTAATTTATATGCAATGTATATCATGCAAAATGCTGGCCTGGATGAAGCACAATCTGGAATCAAGGTTGCCAGATAAAGTATCAATAACCTCAGATATGCAGATGACACCGCATACAGATTACAACAAAAAGAGAAGAGGAACTAAAGAGCCTCTTGATGAGAGTGAAAGAGGAGAGTGAAAAAGCTGGCTTAAAACTCAGCATTCAAAAAAAAACAAACAAACAAAACAGCATGGCACCCAGTCCCTTCATTTCATGGTAAATAGATGGAGAGACAATGGAAACAGTGAGAGACTTCATTTTCTTGGGCTTCAAAATCACAGCAGATGGTGACTACAATCATGAAATTAAGACACTTGCTCCTTGGAAGAAAAGCTATGAAAAACTAGACAGGGTATTAAAAGCAGAGACACTGCTTTGCCAACAAACGTCCATATAGTTAAAGCTATGGTTTTTCCAGTAGTCATGTATGGATATGAGAGTTGGACTATAAAAAGAGCTGGACTATATTGCTGGAGAAGACTTTGAGATTCCTTTGGACTGCAAGGAGATCAAACTAGTCGGTCCTAAAGGAAATCAATCCTAAATATTCATTGGAAGGATTGATGCTGGAGCTCCAATTTTTTGGCCATTTGATGCAAAGAATTGACTCATTAGAAAAGACCCTGATGCTGGGAAAGACTGAAGGTGGGAGGAGAAGGGGACAACAGATGAGATGGTTGGATGGCATCACCAACTCAATGGACATGAGTTTGAGTAAGCTCCAGGAGATGGTGGTGAAGGACAGGGAAGCCTGGCGTGCTGCAGTCCATAGGGTTGCAAAGAGATGGACACGACTGAGTGACTGAACAACAACAAAAGAGTTTCAATCAGTAATCAAGACCTCCCACGTTAAAAAAGAAAAAAATGAATCTAGGAACAGATGGCTTTACTGGTGAATATAATTCTACCAGATATTTTTTTAAAAAAATCAATATTAGCTCTTTTCAAACTCTTCCCCAAAAGAGAGGAAGGAACATTCCCAAACTAATTTTACACATCCAGCATTAGCTTGATATCACTATCATACAAGAACACTACAAGAAAAGAAAATTAAAGGCCAATATTTCAGATAAACATAGATGCAAAAATCCTCAACCACACTGCATCTAGAGAAGGCCTGTGTGCTGCAAGGAATTCCACAACAGCCAAAATTAAAATAAAAAAATCCCCAACCAAATATTTAACAATAGAGTTAAAGAATCATATACCATGATTAAGAACATGTCTGATGCTCTCTAATAGATGCAAAAATCCTCAACCACACTGCATCTAGAGAAAGCCTGTGTGCTGCAAGGAATTACATAACAGCCAAAATTAAAATAAAAAAGTCCTCAACCAAATGTTTAACAGTAGAGTTAAAGAATCATATACCTTGATTAAGAACATGTCTGATGCTCTCTAATAGTGTTTCCTTTGCTTTTGCCCATAATTCTTGAGGAAAATCCTTCTCTGAAATGTGCATCTTACCTTATCTTCAAGCCTCAGCTCAAATGTCCCCACCTCCTGAGGCCTAGAGTGCCAGGACACTTCTTTAGCCTCTTGTCTTCGGCGTCTCACTCAGCATGCTGGATGCATTTCCGTGGTATCTGCTTTGGAAATATGCCTTTCTCCCTCTCACACATACACATAAGATACATATACACCAGCTCTGCCCACAGTACCCTTCCCCAAAGTTCTTGCTAATTTCTTCCTTCAGTGTGAATGATCCCAATAGTTACAAAGTCCCATGAAAGTTTTTTTTTAAGGCACAAACATAATTATTTTACTACAACCACTTGAGACAAATGTGTGTACAGTGCACATAAGTGAACTAGACAGAGCTTAGATATGCTTCTCAATCATTAATTCATTTATTCAGTGAAATTACTGAGTGACTACTGTATGTCACTTATCTAGGTTGTAGGGATACAGCAATAAAGTTAGTGGAAGAACAAAAATAAACCTGTGTGTATAATAAAATTTCAATGACAGTGAGTACTATAAAGAATAAAAGGATAGAGGTTACTGTTTGGGTTAAAAGATCACTGATGCCTTCTCCAAGGAGGTGACAAATCAGCAAAGATTTGATTTCTTTGCGCTGGTACCTCTGCCCAGCTTTCAAATCTACTCTATTTCTTGTCAATTCTTTCTCAGCTTAGTTTTTTGAAATGGCTTATACTTAAATGTTGTACTCAAAATCAGGCTTACTATTCAATCCTTATGAAAGGAAAGCTTCCATAAAATCCAATGTCTTCAGCACTTTCAAGCCAGATGCCAAGTTTTTTTTTAAGTATTTTATTCTTTATATTCAGATTTACCTAGAGTGAACTTTTTGCATCTATTTTTCTATCTCTGAAATCTGAAGCATCTTGGAAACACTCAGCCACAATATATTCATGGCTAGACACACATAAGCTCATCACAGGCGTTCATGTTGTCACCATTTTGAGTTATCTGTACTGTTAATAGCTCATGTATTGAACTTAATTGCCTTTTCAATAGCTTCAAAAAAATTACACTCTGTTTCTGCTTTAAAATGAAATCTTCTTTTTACCTAGAAATGCTCAGAAATGAAACAGGCAGGATATAAATGTAAAGCAAATATTTGCCACTGGAGGAACAGAATTGGGTGCACATGAGTCTCTCTTCTTCCAGCAGACTAGGTGGGGCTTGTTCACATGGTAGGAGCAACTCTCCAAAGAGAAAAGGGAGAAACGCATATAGCCTCTTGAAAGCAAGACGCCCAAGTGATCTGTGGCACTTGCACCGCTTTCTGTTAGCCCAAGGCCAAGGCAGGTACAAGGGAGGAAGCAGACTCTTTCCCTTGAAGGCAGGAGGTACAACATCACACAGTAAGGATTGTGTATATGGGAAGCAGCGGAGGATTGAGGCTACTTTACAAGGAGCCTACCCAGTATTACATACCACTATCACAACCAAGGGGGAAAAAAAAAAAGCTGCCTGGAAAAACCCTTGAATAAACCCAAGAAATTTCAAAGTCCTGAGATTTTAGAATGACTAAGTTCTGTGATTTAGGTCATATCTGAATGGTCTAGCGGTTTTCCCTACTTTCTTCTATTTAAGTCTGAATTTGGCAATAAGGAGTTCATGATCTGAGCCACAGTCAGCTCCTGTCTTGTTTTTGTTGACTGTATAGAGCTAGATCATGGAAAAAGCAAGAGAGTTCCAGAAAAACGTCTATTTCTGCTTTATTGACTATGCCAAAGACTTTGACTGTGTGGATCACAAGAAACTGTGGAAAATTCTGAAAGAGATGGGAATACCAGACCACCTAACCTGCCTCTTGAGAAATCTGTATGCAGGTCAGGAAGCAACAGTTAGAACTGGACATGAAACAACAGACTGGTTCCAAATAGGAAACGGAGTACGTCAAGGCTGTATATTGTCCCCCTGCTTATTTAACTTCTATGCAGAGTACATCATGAGAAACGCTGGACTGGAAGAAACACAAGCTGGAATCAAGCTTGCTGGGAGAAATATCAATAACCTCAGATATGCAGATGACACCACCCTTATGGCAGAAAGTGAAGAGAAGCTAAAAAGCCTCTTGTTGAAAGTTGAGAGAGGAGAGTGAAAAAGTTGGCTTAAAGCTCAACATTAAGAAAATGAAGATCATGGCATCCAGTCCCATCATTTCATGGGAAATAGATGGGGAAACAGTAGAAAGAGTCAGACTTTGTTTTTTTGGGCTCCAAAATCACTGCAGATGGTGACTGCAGCCATGAAATTGAAAGATGCATACTCCTTGAAAGAAAAGTTATGACCAACCTAGATAGCATATTCAAAAGCAGAGACATTACTTTGCTGACTAAGGTCCATCTAGTCAAGGCTAAGGTTTTTCCCGTGGTCATGTATGGATGTGAGAGTTGGACTATGAAGAAGGCTGAGTGCAGAAGAATTGATGCTTTTGAACTGTGGTGTTGGAGAAGACTCTTGAGAGTCCCTTGGACTGCAAGGAGATCCAACCAGTCCATTCTGAAGGAGATCAACCCTGGGATTTCTTTGGAAGGACTGATGCTAAAGCTGAAGCTCCAATACTTTGGCCACCTCACGCAAAGAGCTGACTCATTGGAAAAGACCCTGATGCTGGGAGGGATTGGAGGCAGGAGGAGAAGGGGATGACCGAGGATGAGATGGCTGGATGGCATCACTGACTCAATGGATGTGAGTCTGAATGAACTCCAGGAGTTGGCGATGGGCATGGAGGCCTGGCGTGTTGGGATTCATGGGGTCGCAAAGAGTTGGCCACGACTGAGCGACTGAACTGAACTGAAGTTCTGTGATTCTGGTATTAAATATAACTGTTATTAAATTATCAAATATTGGCTTGTGAGACTTCTAACTTTGAGCTTAACCTATATGATGTTTGATAGCAAATGATTTAAGTGATACAAATATGAGGGTGAAGTCTTACCCCATAGGAAATTCTGACAAATTCTGACATGCCTCAAAATTATTCCATGAATGGTAAAAGTGCTAAAGGGTTAAAGATCATTAGAATAGATTACACATTTTCTATGTCAGGATGTCTAGAAGTGCTGTTCCAATAACTATAAAAAATTTTAATATAAAAGTAAATATTTTTAAAAATTTGTAATATTTCATTGGTAGTTTTTCTTTTCTAAAGTGGTACATAAATTGATGACATATATTTCAATGAGCGACATACTAGATTTTCTTGAGGGGGGGAAACAAAACTAAAATTATTCATCTGTTTCATCCTAACTATGATTGTGGATGTATTTACCACATATTCAAGCCATAAGAGAAGTTTTAAGTATGGATTAAATAGTGTACATTCACTTGCCTATTTATTCTCAGATCATGGATTCCTAAACTTTGTTGAGTGTGAGACTCACCCGGAGAGCTTCTCTGGCATTGGGTCTCTAGCTTATGGGAGTGGGAAGTAGAATATAGAAATTTATGTTTTGAATTAGGTACCCAAGCCACACTGGTGTGCCAGGAGCCATACTTGGGAAAGTTTGCTCTTAACACTTCATCTTAAATTTTCTGTTAACCCAGGTGGGTCATAATGTTTTCATAATGATCATAAGAGTCACAAACACTACTATAACATTAAAAAGATTTTGGTTATTAATGATAATTAATATAAATAATGAGGTATTTCTCTACATTGTCTTTTTTAAAAGGTATAAAACAGTAACAGGAAAGATATATATCAACTTTAGAATTATTGTCCACTTTGGAGAAGGAAGGATAGGATTAAGGAAAAGTAAGAGATGTTTCAACTCTGTGATGTTTTATTGCTTTTAAAAGAACTAAGTGTTGAGAACATTGCAAGTATAATTCTGTCCAGTGCTTACTCCAGGGGGTGCCACCACATAAGGTGTGTATATGGATGGTACCAGAAAGATTGAAAGTGGGAGAAGGGGCTGATAGAGGTTGAGATGGTTGGATGGTATCACAGACTCAATGGACATGAGTTTGAGTAAACTTTGGAAGTTGGTGATGGACAGGGAGGCCTGGCATGCTGCAGTCCATGGGGTCGCCAAGAGTCAGACATGACTGACTGACTGAATTGAACTGATAGATGGTACCCACTCCCCACTCTCCCACCCAAGCCCAGAGCTATATGCTCCATGGTCCTTATACTCACATGAAGGAACACTAGCAAAATGTGTGTGATGTATGCAAGAATATTAGATAGTTACATCACTTTCTCTATTTTTTTGAAACAATTTTTAAAAAGCAGCAGTTACTAAAACCTCATTTTATTAAGTGGAACTGTGTGAAATTGCCAATAATTGATCATTTTGGAACTACAAAAATAGCAATTTCATGTGGTCAACCCAGTATATATAGTGAGAGAAAAAAATTCATCTTAGCCAGTAAAGTTTCCTGATATACTATGTACTTAATATCTTTCTAATCTGGACTTGAAACAAAGCGAAAAGGATTTGCTTTAAATCCACTTAAACATGTTATCTCCAACCTTGCACTAAACTTAATATCTAAACAAACATTACAACTTAATGTAAATACAGGGTACAATTTTCATTTAACCCTCAAGACATATTCCCTATACAGCAAGTGGGCAAATATTGTCTGGACAGAAACCTGTGGCCCAAAGTCTCAGTGCTATAAGCTTGATTGTTGCTATTTAATTTCTTGCCTACGTATTACAAAATAATAGAATTTTAGCATTCTTTCATGTCTAATTCCCGTCATGGATCACAGCCTTGTCATGGCAAAGGGGCTTGCATAACTCAGTGAATCTATGAGCCATCCTGTGTAGTCATCCCAGATGGGTGGGTGGCAGTGAAGAGTTCTGACAAAATGTGGCTCCCTGGAGGAGGAAATGGCAACCCACTCCAGTATTCTTGCTATGAACCCTATGAACAGTATAAAAAGGCAAAAAGATATGACACTGGAAGGTGAGCCCCCTAAGTCAGAAGGTGTCCAATAAGCTACTGGAGAAGAGCAGAGGGTAATTACTAATAGCTCTAGAAGGAAATGGCAGCCTACTCCAGTACTCTTGCCTGGAAAATCCCATGGACGGAGGAGCCTGGTAGGCTACAGTCCATGGGGTCGCAAAGAGTCAGACACAACTGAGCGACTTCACTTTCGCTTTTCACTTTCCAGAATGAATGAAATGACTGGGCCAAAGCAGAAATGTTGCTCAGCTGTGGATGTGTCTGGTAGTAAAAGTAAAGTCTGATGCTATGAAGAACAATATTGCATAGGAACCTGGAATGTTAGGTCCATGAATGAAGGTAAATTGTGGACATGGTCAAGCAGGAGACAGCAAGAGCGAACAAGAACATCTTAGGAATCATGAACTAAAAAGGATAGGAATGGATGAATTTATTCAGATAACCATTATATCTACTAATAAGGGCAAGAATCACTTAGAAGACATGGTGAAGTCCTCATAGTCAACAAGAGAGTCTGAAATACACTACTTGGGTAGTGCAATCTCAAGAACAGAATTATCTCGGTTCATTTCCAAGGCCAACCATTCAATATCTCTGTAATCCAAATTTATGCCCCAATCACTGATGCCAAAGAAGCTGAAGTTGACCTATGAAGACCTACAACACTTTCTAGAACCAACACCAAAAAAGATGTCCTTTTCATCATAGGGATTAGAATGCAAAAGCAGGAAGTCATGCATGCTCAGTTGCACTGCAGTCGTGTTTGACTCTCTGTGACGCTATGGACTGTAGTCCACTAGGCTCCTCTGTCCATGGAATTTTCCATGGAAGAATTCTGGAGTGGGTTGCCATTTCCTAGTTCAGGGGATCTTCCTGACCCAGGGATCGAATCTGGCTCTCCTGTGGCTGCTACACTGCAAGGCAGATTCTTTATCACTGTGCCACCTGGGAAGCCCAGGAAGCCAATAGATACCCAGAATAACAAGGAAGTTCGACCTTGGAATACAAAAAGAAGTATGGTAAATGCTAGCAGAGTTTTGTCAAGAGAATATATTGGTCATAGCAAACACTCTTTTCCAAAAACCCAAGAGATGGCATGGTAATCACCAAACAGTCAATACCAAAATCAGATAAAGGACAGAAATGGTAGGGACCTAACAGAAGCAGAAGACAAAGAAGAAGAGGTGGCAAGAATACACAGAAGAACTGTGCAAAAAAGATCTTCATGACCAAGATAATCATGATGGTGTGATCACTCTCCTAGAGCTAGACATCCTGGAATATGACATCAAGTGGGCCTTAGAAAGCATCACTACGAACAAAGCTAGTGGAGGTGAAGGAATTCTAGTTGAGCTATTTCAAATCCTGGAAGACTATGCTGTGAAAGTGCTGCACTCAATATGCCAGCAAATTTGGAGAACTCAGCAGTGGCCACAGGACTGGAAAAGGTTAGTTCTGATGCTGGGAGGGATTAGGGGCAGGAGGAGAAGGGGATGACAGAGGATGAGATGGCTGGATGGCATCACTGACTAGATGGACATGGGTATGGTTGAACTCCAGTAGTTGCTTATGGACAGGGAGGCCTGGCGTGCTGCAATTCATGGGGTCACATAGAGTCAGACATGACTGAATGACTAAACTGAACTGAAAATCAGATTGATTATATTCTTCATAGCAGAAAATGGAGAAGTTCTACACAGTCAACAGAAACAAGACCTGGAGCGGACTGTGGCTAAGATCATGCATGAGTTTCTTATTGTAAAATTCAGTCTTAAATTGAAGAAAGTAGGGGAAACCACTAGGCCATTCAGGTATGACCTAAAACAAATCCGTTATGGTTATAATGTGGAGGTGATGAACAGATTCAAAGGATTAGATCTGTAGACAGAGTGCCCGAAGAGGTATGTCTGGAGGTTTGCAACACTGCACAGAAGTCAGTGACCAAAATCATCCCAGAGAAAAAGAAATGCAAGAAGACAAGGTGGTTGTCTGAGGAGGTTTTCCAAATAGCTGAAGAGAGAAGAGAAGTGAAAGGCAAGGAAGAAAGGGAAAGATATATCCAACTGAATGCAGTGTTAAAAAAAATAGCAAGGTGATACAAGAAGGCCTTCTTAAGAAATAGAGGAAAACAATAGAATGAGAAAGATCAGAGATGTCTTTAAGAAAATTAGAGTTAACAAGGGAAAATTTCATACAAGGATTGGCACAATAAAGGACAAAAATGGTAAGGACCTAACAGAAGCAGAAGATATTAAGAAGAAGTAGAAAGAATACACAGAGGAACTATACTAAAAACGTCTTAATGACCCAGACAACCATGATGATGTGGTCACTCTCCTTAAAGCCAGATATCCTATAAAGTCAAGCGGGCTTTAGGAAGCATTACTACAAACAAAGCTAGAGAAGGTGCTAGAATTGCTGCTGAACTATTAAAATCATAAAAGATGATGCTGTTAAAGTGCTGCACTCAATATGTCGCAAATTTGGAAAACTCAGCAGTGGTCAAAGGACTAGAAAAGATCAGTATTCATTCCAATCCCAAAGAATGACGATGCCAAAGAATGTTCAAATTACTATGAAATTATGTTCATTTCACATGCTAACAAGGTTATGTTCAAAATCTTTCAAGCTGGGCTTCAGTAGTAGGTGAGCCAAGAATTTCCAGATGTATAAGCTGGGTTTATAAAAGGCAGAGGAGCTAGAGATCAAATAGACAACATTCATTGGATTTATGGATAAAACAAGGAATTCCAGAAAAACATCTACTTTTTCTTCATGACTACAGTCAAGCCTTTGACTGTAGATCACAACAAACTGGAAAAAAGAGATGGGCATATCAGTCCACCTTACCTGTCTCCTGAGAAATCTGTAGACAGGTCAAGAAGCAACCATTAGGACTGGACATGAAACAATGGACTGGCTCAAAACTGGGAAGTACATATGACAAGGCCACATATTGTCACTCTTCTTGTTTAACTTATATGGAGAGTACATCATGCAAATGCCAGGTTGGATGAAGCACACATTGGAATCCAGATTGCTGGGAGAAATATCAACAACCTCAGATAGGTAGATGATACCACTCTAATGGCAGAAACTGAAGAGGAACTAAAGAGCCTTTGATGAAAGTGAAAGAGAGTGAAGAAGCTGGCTTGAAACTCAACATTAAAAAATCTAAGATCATGGCATCTGGTCCCATCACTTCATGGCAAATAGATGGGGAAACAATGGAAACAGTGACAGATTTTATTATTTTCCTGGGCTCCAAAATTACTGCTGATGAGAACAGCAGCCATGAAATTAAAAGACGCTTGCTCCTTGGAAGAAAAGCTATGGCAAACGGATAGTATATTAAAAAGCAGAGACGTCACTTTGCTGACAATAGTCCATATAGTCAAAGTTATGGTTTTTCTAGTAGTCATGTACAGACGTGAGAAATGGATCATAAGAAAGGCTGGGTGCTGAAGAATTGATGTTTTCGAATTATGGTACTAAAGAAACTCTTGAGTGTCCCTTCGACAGCAAAGAGATCAAACCAGTCAATCCAAAAGGAAATCAATCCTGAATATTCATTGGAAGGACTCATGCTGAAGCCAGAGTTCCAATATTTTGGCTACCTGATGCAAAGAGCCAATTCATTGGAAAAGACCCTGATGCTGGGAAAGACTGAGGGCAAAGGGAGCAGGGGTTAGCAGAGAATGAGATGGATATATAGCATTATTGACCTAAAAGACATGAATCTAGCAAACTCCAGGAGATAGTGGAGGACAGAGGAGCCTGGCTTTCTACAGTCTATGGGGTCTCAAAGAGTCAAACCCAACTTAGGGATTGAACAGCATCAACCATGTCTCAGTTCAGTTCAGTTCAGTTCAGTCACGCAGTTGTGTCTGACTCTTTGCGACCCCATGAATTGTAGCACGCCAGGCCTCCCTGTCCATCACCAACTCCCGGAGTTCACTCAGACTCACGTCCATTGAGTCCATGATGCCATCCAGCCATCTCATCCTCAGTCATCCCTTTCTCCTCCTGCCACCAATCCCTCCCAGCATCAGAGTCTTTTCCAATGAGTCAACTCTTCGCATAAGGTGCCCAAAGTACTGGAGCTTCAGTTTTAGCATCATTCCTTCCAAAGATATCCCAGGGTTGATCTCCCTCGGAATGGACTGGTTGGATCTCCTTGCAGTCCAAGGGACTCTCAAGAGTCTTCTTCAACACCACAGTTCAAAAGCATCAATTCTTCTGCACTCAGCCTCTTCACAGTCCAACTCTGACATCCATACATGACCACAGGAAAAACCATAGCCTTGACTAGATGGACCTTAGTTGGCAAAGTAATGTCTCTGCTTTTGAATATACTATCTAGGTTGGTCATAACTTTTCTTCCAAGGAGTAAGCGCCTTTTAATTTCATGGCTGCAGTCACCATCTGCAGTGATTTTGGAGCCCAAAAAAACAAAGTCTGACACTGTTTCTCCTGTTTCCCCATCTATTTCCCATGAAGTGATGGGGCCAGATGCCATGACTTCGTTTTCTGAATGTTGAGCTTTAAGCCAACTTTTTCACTCTCCTCTCTCACTTTCAACAAGAGGCTTTTTAGCTCCTCCTCACTTTCTGCCATAAGGGTGGTGTCATCTGCATATCTGAGATTATTGATATTTCTCCCAGCAATCTTGATTCCAGCTTGTGTTTCTTCCAGTCCAGCATTTCTCATGATGTACTCTGCATAGAAGTTAAATAAGCAGGGTGACAATATACAGCCTTGACATACTCCTTTTCCTATTTGGAACCAGTCTGTTGTTCCATGTCCAGTTCTAACTGTTGCTTCCTGATCTGCATACAGATTTCTCAAGAGGCAGGTCAGGTGGTCTGGTATTCCCATCTCTTTCAGAATTTTCCACAGTTTCTTGTGATCCACACTGTCAAAGGCTTTGGCATAGTCAATAAAGCAGAAATAGATGTTTTTCTGGAACTCTCTTGCTTTTTCCATGATCCAGAGGATGTTGGCAATTTGATCTCTGGTTCCTCTGCCTTTTCTAAAACCAGCTTGAACATCAGGGAGTTCACGGTTCACATATTGCTGAAGTCTGGCTTGGAGAATTTTGAGCATTACTTTACTAGCATGTATTCCTGGTCTTGAGAAGTTTATTACATTCTTTCCTTGCTCTGTGCACTTTAATTTTTTTTTTCCTGCATTTTTTTTAACCCCATGCTTGTCTTTTTCCCTGGAGTTCACAAGTATTTACTTAGCACCTACTATATACCAGCCACTGTACTAGGCAGTGGGGCTACAAAGCTGAACAAGACAGACATCCCAGCTTTCACAGAGCTAATGTGAAGTTTGTCTGTGCTGCTAGTACTTCTTCCTTCATTAACCGGGCTCACCATGCTGGCCTTGATGCTGCATCTAAATCGCTTCAGTCGTGTCCGACTCTGTACGACCCCATAGACGGCAGTCCACTGCTGGCCTTGGTGTCATATTACTATGGGGCTGAGCTCCCACGGTGCAGTACTTCCTTCCCCAGCAGTCACTGTTTACGCTGTCTGCACTGTCCCTTCACAGAGGATTTTCTGCAAGTCCTTTGGATATTTCCTATATACAACTCAATCTGTGCATAACCAGTGTCCCCACACTTGCCATCCAGGTTGTCAGAGTGTGACTTTACAAAACACATTGACAGGAAACTATTTAATGAAGGAACAGGATCTATACCTACCCTGCAGGAAATGCTTTAAAACTGACAAGGAAGAGTGGACTCCTGGTGAAGCAAGGAAAAAAGCACATGCTGTCTCTATGAGCATCCTGCAAGAGGATCACTTTGAAGCAGTGGCTTGCCACCTTCACTACTCCTCAGAATCACCCAGAGGTCATTACAGCACTGATCACTGGGCCACAGGAAGTTTTTGATTCAGTGCTTTTGGGGTGGGCCTGAGAGTTTGCCTTTCTGCTCATCCTTATCTGAGACATTTTGAAACATTCATCCATATCTGAAACATGTTGACAATGTTTGCCATAAAACCTCCTGAAATTGTGGAGAAAAAGGAAATGGCTAATTTTGTACTGTTAAGTATGGAGATTTTTTTGCTTTTTATTTTCTAGTATGAGTGGTTTCCACACTTACTGTTTCCTCTAAATGATATTTTCTGCTGTTGCCATTATAGTCACTAAGTCCTCTCTGACTCTGTGTGACATCATGAATAGCAGTCCACCAGGTTCCTCTGTCCATGGGTTTCCCAGGCAAAAATCCTGGAGTGAGTTGCCACTTCCTTCTCCAGGGGATCTTCCTGACCAGGGATAGAACCTGCCTGTCCTGCACTGGAAGGCGGATTCCCTAGACCATCAGGGAAGCCCTATGTGTGTCTAAATAACTGAAAAATTCATCCAATGAAATAAAATCACCAGAGTTCATTTTTTGCATCAATAAAGCAATGTGTAAGTTCTATCTTTATCTTTTTATTATGAACTTTTTCCAAGACTGCTCTCTCATAGTCTTATCGAAGGCTTTTGAATCCTAAATTTTTATGTAAAAATTAGAAAATATGTGAAGTAATACAAGTGCTAAACAATAACTGAATTTTACTATTAGACTTGGTGGATGTGAGAGAATTACGTCATCTAAGAACAAGACTAAAATTCTTCAAACTGGAAAGATGATTGATATACTGTTGATATTAGGATACAAGATTAGTGTTCAACTGACCAATAATCGATTATTTTATTTTTGTCAGAGAAATTTGTTCTTAGATTACGGACAAATCAAGATTATTTGAAACTTTAGGTTCATGAGAATTTTTGAATACTCAGAGTAAAATGAGTAAAATATTTACATTAAAGTATGGGCTGAAATTATAAATATTTCTTAGGAACCACATTTCCTTTTTCAGAATAAAGTATTTCATTTTTTAAAATATTTAACATATATGTTATACATTAAGAATGTCATTTCCAGCATGGTTTTGACATTGATCACCACAATAATAACATTGGCAAAGGAGTTCAGAGCTCTTCTTCAGAGCAGGCCGATTCAGTGACTCTGGCAGGATGAGGAAGGGCCAAATGCTATGCTCTTGTCAGGCAGGGGCAGGGGAATCTTTGACTCCTGAGTATTCAAGGGGACACCCATTCCATGATATCATGTTAGTTACTGGAGGTAAATTTACTGATGGAATTTAGAAATGATGGATCTAACTCCTGGGGAGTGGCTCAGTAGGTGCATAAGAAAATGCAAAGTAATAAAAAATTAAAATATGCCATTTCCTGGTTGTTGTTATTCTTCGCTATTATAATAGTTAAAATGGAAGTAAGAGACAGACGAAATTCAGACTCTGGCTGGTACACATGACAGCCTTTAGCTCAAGCACCCTACCAAAGGAATGCGCTGGAGTAGAACCTGACACCAGGTCCAATTTAGATTTTTGATAGCCCGAGGTCGAACTACTAGCATGAGAGCCACTGAAAGGATAGCACAGGCTAGACTGGTTGCCAAGATAGTAGGAAGAAGCAAAGAGAAAAGTCAATGGATTCATCCCAGCAGAGTGAAAAGTTTTAAATGCTTATTAAGAAATGGAGTGAATACATTAAGCATCAATGTGGTAGAATAAAGGGGAAAGAGAAAGAGGGAAACCAGGGGACTCATTCCAACAGAGTAGAAAGCAGTTATTAAAAATAGGACAAATAAATCAGACATTGACGGAATCAAAACAAAGATCTTAAAGCAGCACTCTCAGAGGTTGGGTGTACCAGTGGGATCCTTAGTGATCCCCCAACATAAAAGGACCCTCAATAAATCTGCTTTACTCACCTAGTTTGGGCAATGATTCCACAAGGAATCTAATCATTACAATGGTTGACTCATCTACTTGAGACTCAAATATATGAATGGATAAAAGAATCAAGGAGTGGTGAAGACATTTCCAGGACTCCCCTACATTTTGGTAAAGGAGCCCTATGCATTTTGGTACCAGAACCCATTGATGAAACCCAAACAGGGACTACAATTAAACTGAAAAAATACAGAAATTTAGGAGAGATTAAGGTGAAAGTTTGGATGAAAACTGTAATATTTGAACTTTATTTGAAATAGGACCACCTTCTTGAATGCATTATAGAAATGAGATGAATGCACTAGATTGTGTCTAACTGGGGAACATTTCTCCTACAGAGTATAAAAGTAAAGGCATATAAATCTACCCTTCAGGCAATATTAATTTAACACACTAAAAGGCAACCAATAAAATAGCCCAAGCCCATGCGAATTATTAATTTGAAACAGAGTAGAACCGGAGTGCTGGTGTGAACAAATTATCTGTGTAATTGTCTTTGCTGAGCATAGATGAGGTCTTATTACAAAGCCTGTGAAAATCATCCAGAAATAAGTGCTGGGATTTCAGACCAGAACATTTCCTTTTGAGAAACAATTAGCTAAATATTGGGATTTTATTGAGACTGCGCCTATGGCTGAAAGACATAAAATAATCTTGAAAACTGAAATACCTCTAATATCTTGAGTGATGAAGACAGATGCACTAATAGGAAGACAATGCCCAGAAGAGTTCCAAAAGAAAACGGCAATGGTTTTTACAAGAGCACGCTACCTGGCGAATGTAAAGATATTAATGAGCAGGAAACCTCTTTTCCCCTAGAGTCAACTTTGGAAATGCCTGACCCTATTGCTACTTGGGTAGTTCCCATAAACTGCTCTTGATAGACTAATAAAGAGCAGTTTGGTTTATGAATAGCAGTCCTGATGGAAATGGATAGCCTCATGTTTGGAAGGCCACCAGTCTGAAGAAGGTAGATCAAAGCAGATCAGTGGGGTGAACGCGTGTTTTTTGTCACTGTGTTTGTGTTATTTACCACTGATGGGCAATAGCCAATGTTTTTGCTACATAGTCATGCAAAAGAACAATGAAAAATTAGCCAGTTAGGGAATGCCCGCTTGCTGCATGGCCCTATGGAAATCTCTTATGACAATTTGAGGAATGCATTAAAAAGTAGGATGTGTTGACATCAATCAGAAGAATCTCCTTCAAGGATTAGAAGGTGATCAGAGTTGATGAGCAAATATTCTGGTGTACTCAACTTCAGTGGCCTCCTGGGTTCATGAAAAAGGTGGGCATGGCATACTATAGCAATGCAGAGATAGACACATTCCTCTTAAACCCCCTGAGGCATAAAATGCTGGCCATAACTGTCCTGTTTGCCAAAAACAGAGCAAGGAAATTGCAGATGGCAGTGGGGACGATTTCCTGGAGGTAAGGCAAACTTGCAAATAGCTGGCAAGTTGACCTGATGTCATTAGTCCCAAGAGGCTACAAAAGAGCATTAAGAGAACAGATTCTTACTTTAGACTGAACCTTGTGGTAGATGTAAATACTCAGAGTGTTATAAAAGAACCAGCACAGAAGATACTGTACCACTTTAGAAAACTGAGTCACATTTCTTCAGACCAAGAAATGTTTTATAGCCCATAATGTCTGACAATGGGCAGAGATGTAACATACACAGAGTAAGGGTTTTGTAAAAGAATTGAAATGGGAAACTGAAACGTGGGCTGTCTAACATGGGGCAATGTATCAGCATGGGGCTAGCTTACAAAACGTAGCAAGAGTGTGCTTACATTCAGCATATTCAGGGGCAAGGGAGTCTCCACATTAGATAGAGTCCTCTACTTTTACTTTTTCAGAAAAGAGAACTTTCTTTTCTGATGAATTGAGAGGAGAAGGGATTAGGGAGGATTCTGGTATAACTACACAATTATTCCAAAATTATTTTATTTTTCTTCATATCCTCTCTACTTTCTCACCCACACACACATCTGATCCAGTGGTGATAAGACGAGGACTCAACTGCAGGTATCAGAAGCAAGGATGATCCTTGAAAAAAGCAAGAAACTGTGATTATAAAAGTAGAGCTTGGACTATACTTAAAGATTTGTACTGAATTCCTAAGGTCCTGATAGGCTCAGTGATGCCTTTTCCCCATCTGGAAAAATGAGGGTTGCCAGGGAATGCAGCTATAAGCCTAATGGTTGAGACGGTCCACAAGTTTGCCACCTGAATAATCCTACCTGATATGAATGGAAATGAATAGAGGGAAAGGCAATTGCCAGACTATCATCAATGTCTCTAATCTACATCAGGATGGCCAAGATTACTATTCTTTCCAAAGAGGAAAACTTTGTTTTAAACTTGAAAGAAGGAGGGATAGCACTTGAAGAATGAATGAATAAATGATGTGATAGGGCAATCCAATGTAACAAAGAATCATACAAGAGACAGTCTCTTAGCTCAGTTATATGCTAAACATGTTCCAGAGGCCAGTCCTGCTTTCAGAACCTGACAAGATCAAATGAAAACCTGCAAACCTTGGTGGCATCACCCTGGGAGATAGCTTGGTTTTATGACATGATGATGGAGTGGACTAATCACCAAAGACAGACTAGGACTCTGGTAATGTGCCTACATATTTGGCTCTTGTTGACTCTTGTTACATCTACCATACTGCCTGATAGTAGAAGTCTGGCCTTGTTGGTAAAATTATAGTATTGATATTGATGGTCAGGTTTGGACTAACAGTAAAGCAACTCCAATAAAAATTAATTTTAAAAATGTTTGGACTAACTATGATTACAATGCTATGAGAAAAATCAGGGAAAGCAGATTGCCAGTGCTGGTGGTGGCAAAGTATGTGAGTATATTTAAATAGAGTTCAAGAAAGGCCTAATTGAGAATATGGCTTTAAAGTGGAAACCTAAATAAAGTAGGAGAGGGAGATGTGAAGCTGTCTGGGGGAGGACCATTTCAAGTACAGACAATAACAAATGCAAAATCCCTGAGGCATCAAATTGGCTTAGGTGGTTCAAGGTAAAGAGCTAGGGGAAGAGTTGCAGAAGTGAATATGGAGAAGAGGAGAACGGTGAAAATTCAGATTGTGCGTACATAGAGGCTACTATGATACCCTTGGTTTTTACTCTGAGTATGATCAGGATTTTGAACAAGGGAGTGATATAATCTCACATATCCATAAAGAATTACTCTGGCTGCTGTCCTCAGGGGCAAGCAGGGAGGCCAGCTAAGAGGTTATCACCATAATTCAAGTGAGAAATATTTGGATCAGTTCAGTTCAGTCTCTCAGTCGTGTCCAACTCTTTGCAACCCCACGAATCACACACAGCATGCCAGGCCTCCCTGTCCATCATCAACTCATGGAGTTTACCCAAACTAATGTCCACTGAGTTGGTGATGCCATCCAGCCATCTTATCCTCTGTCATCCCCTTCTCCTCCTGCCCCCAATCCTTCCCAGCATCTGGGTCTTTTCCAATGAGTCAACTCTTCTCATGAGGTGGCCAAAGTAGTGGAGTTTCAGCTTCAGCATCAGTTCTTCCAATGAACACCCAGGATTGATCTCCTTTAGGATGGACTGGTTGGATGTCCTTGCAGTCCAAGGGACTCACAAGAGTCTTCTCCAACACCACAGTTCAAAAGCATCAATTCTTCGGTGCTCAGCTTTCTTCACAGTCCGACTCTCACATCCATACATGACCACAGGAAAAACCATAGCCTTGACTAGACGGACCTTTGTTGGCAAAGTAATGTCTCTGCTTTTCAATATGCTATCTAGGTTGGTCATAACTTTCCTTCCAAGGAGTAAGCGTTTTTTAATTTTGTGGCTACAATTACCATCTGCAGCGATTTTTGAGCCCCAAAAAATAAAGTCTGACACTGTTTCCCCATCTATTTCCCAAGAAGTGATGGGACCAGATGCCATGATCTTCATTTTCTAAATGCTGAGCTTTAAGCCACCTCTTTCACTTTCGTCAAGAGGCTTTTTAGTTCCTCTTCACTTTCTGCCATAAGGGTGATGTCATCTGCATATCTGAGGTGATGATATTTCTCCTGGCAATCTGGATTCCAGCTTGTGCTTCCTCCAGCCCAGCGTTTCTCATGATGTACTCTGCATATAAGTTAAGTCTGGACAAATAGCTTGGACTAGTGTGATAGTGGAAGAGGTAGATGTAAATTGTTAGATGGCAAAGATAAGCAGAAAGGATTTGCTGATAGAGGTTATGTGAATGCATGAAATAGAAAGGAGTCAAGGTAACTTCAAGGAATTTGGCTCTAAGAACTAGAAGAATGGAGTTGCCATCCCCAGGATTGCATGGGACAACCCTGCTGGAAGATTAAGGACGGAAATCTGGACTCAGTTGCGGACATATAAGACTTAAGGACATTTTTGGACATCTAAGTGGAGATGTTGACTAAAGAACTGGACATACAAAACTGGTGTCAGGGAAGAAGTTTAGACTGCAAGAAGAAATATTGGTTTCTTCAGTAAAGGGATGTTTCTTAAAGCCAAGAAACTAGAGGAGAACAAGAGAGTCAGTGTAAATAGAAAAGAAATCCAGATGGACAAGCCGTGGGGCATTCAGTGTTTAAAATTGTGTAGATAAGGAGTCCCTTGGACTATGAGGAGATCAGACCAGTCAATCCTAAAGAAAATCAGCCCTGAATATTTATCAGAAGGACTAATGCTAAAGCTGAAACTCCAATACTTTGGCCACCTGATGTGAAGAACTGATTCATTGGAAAAAACCCTGATGCTGGGAAAGATTGAAGGCAGGAGGAGAAGGGGATGACAGAGGATGAGATGGTTGGATGGCATCACCGACTCAATGGACATGAGTTTGACCAAGCTTTGGGAGTTGGTGATGTACAGAGAGTTCTGGCATGCTGCAGTCCATCAGGTTGCAAATAGTCAGGCACAACTGAGTGACTGAACTGAACTAAGAAAAGAGGAAGCAAAAAGGAAGGAAAGGGATAGCTTTGAGGTAAAAGGATAACTAGGAAATGTAGGTGTCCTGGGATCTCTGAGAAAGCTGTTTCAACATGGAGGGAGTGATCAACCATGAAAATACTGCTCTAAGTCCAGTAAGACAAGCACCAATTTAGTCACCAGGAGATCAATAATGTCCTCAGCAAGCAATTATTAATATTAAAAACAATTTTCTAAATCAAAAGCTAAAACTTAAAAATATCAAACATTATTATAAAACCTATAGCTTCAAAGCAATTATCACTATCATAGGCATAACTTTATGATGCTAATTATTCACTAGCATCACAGATATTTGACAGAATATCAAATATTTGACAGAATTTATCAAATACTATACAGATGTTCAGCATCACAAAGCTGTAATTCAAAAATCTCCCTTTGAAATTTATTTTCTCTTTCTTAAGGTACATTTTTTATTCAATTTCCTTAGAATAAATTTGTTTTTTAAAAACATTTTTTAAATTAGGCTCCTCCAGTGTTCCTTTATCATTATATTCTGTGAATAATTTTCTTTAAGAATTTAATATTTCTTTTGAAATACTGAAATGGTCAGTGCAGTAGAGTTTTGTTGATTTTATCATTTTATTAACTCCTAAAATGTTGCTGTTCCATAATGTATGTCTTTTACTTAAAAGATGAGTGACATATTTCTTTACTTCTAAAACAAACAGTTTTATGTCAAGCTACCCCAATGCAGAATACATTTTTGTATAGTGGTCATTAAATACTTTCTCAGCCACAAAGGACAGACTCACTTCAATCTATTCAGTCATTATCACTCTAAATAACTAAGAGTTTTTCTTCCCAATTTCCCCAGAACTGAGTGGTATTCCAGGACATAAGACTGCCAATGCCAATACGAAGGCAGCCCTGGGCAAATGAAAATGAATGGTCACTCACTCCCAAAATACTAATTACCTCCTCTGGGTGTCTTTTCCACCTGATTATACAACCGTGGTTAAAAGCATAGGCTTTGGATTTAGAAGACCTAGGACTGAATATTGACTTCATCCTTTGTTCATTAAATGACATGGGTAAATTACTTTATCCCTGGGATCAAACAAACTGTTTATAAATGCCAGGCCTCAGGCATGCACAGAGTAAGTGCTCAAAAAATGTTAGCTATTTTTATTATGTGTTTCAGTGACATAACTTCTTTTTCATAAGAAAGTTAAGGCTACTCCTACACTTGAACCTTAAATAATCATGACCAACCACTATCAAAGTAAATAAAACAGAAAAAGTATGGAATTTAAATATGTGAACAATATCCCTATTGTAAAGCCTGAATACATCATTAACAGAAGTCAAATTCTTTTTGAAAATGCAAGGACTGGGAATGACAGATTGTTGCAGGAAGAAAGGTTATTATTTTTTTTTTTTATAGTCTACAGCCGAACCACTCTGAACACGCCCAATCTCATCTGATCTCAGAAGTTAAGCAGGGTCAGGGCCTGGTTAGTACTTGGATGGGAGAAGCCTATCGTTTTTTTAAAAAAAATCAAATTTCAGTTTTGAGTTGGGCATAAGAGGGTGTAATAGCCAATCAAAACATGGAATCACAGAAAACAGATCATTTAACTGACTTTTTTCTTTCAAAGGCAGCCAATCAGTTAGCATCGAAGGCAAACTTCAAGCTTCTCAGGGGCAGTGACCAGTTCTGCCTCTTTCATCTCTGCATCCTTGGCACCCTAAAGAGTTCTTGACACATCATAGCCCCAGCTAAATAAACACATGCGGACTGACTCATTCAGTGTCTGACAAAATGAAAGAATGAATAAATTGATGACAGAAACCAGGGGAAAACATGGATATCCTGACTATCAGCCCTAGATGTTCTAATTTTATCCTTATTCTGTGCCTAACATCGACTAGAAGACTCTTTATCAATATGCCTTTGCCTTCGTGCTCTCCAACCTTCTCCTGAGTCAGTGTGCATAACACAAAGAGGGAAAATAAACAATTTAGTAAATGAGCTTTGTACTATGAACAGAGAGCAACACTGAAAAATATATTTGATAAAATGCTGATGTATGGAAGAAAAAAAATGTTCAAATAAGTTTTGAACCCATTAAGAAGTCAGACCTCCCACTGTGTTCATTTATTTTACCAAATGCTCATGTAGCTACTAGATTCACTCCATTTATCTAATCCTCTATAACTGTTCAAGACTAAGATTTTTTTTTTTAAAGAAAAAAAAAAAAAAACTTCTATACAAACCCCCTGCATAATTTTCCTGGTGTGAAAGAACTTATTAATGAAAAAGAAAATTCTTAAATCAGTTCTCAACACCGGACAGAAACCTACAGTGTAAATCAAAAACAGCTTTATTTCTCAGCATGCCTAAATATACCTGTGTGGTTTGAAAAAGTTGTCACTGAATTACTGCTCATGCAGAAGACAGAAAACTCAATGGGAGAATATTTAAAGACAATTATAACTAATAGAAACATCAGATTTACAAAGTCGCTGCTCTGCTTCAGAAATCCTTGAGTGTCTCTTAAGACTTAAAGCAGAGAACCTCTCATGGATTTAGCTATGTTTCAGATTCAATTTGTATACCCTTGCTTTGTTGTTGGAAAGTTAGAACAATGTTTATCTATAAGAGCTGTTGCTTTCTTCCTTCCTTTTTTCTCCTGTAAGTATGGACCCTAATGTCCAATTTTATGAAACCATGTCAAGTAAGGTACTATACAAATTGCCAACATCACAGGAAGTAGAAGGTAAGCTTTATACTCAAACCCAAAATCTTACAGTAAGAAAACCAATGAAGACTTTCTAGAAAAGAATTTCTTAAAGATTCCAGAGACCCAATAGGTTATTCTGTTTTAACTTTCATTTTGTGTACAGAATGCTTAGTCTTTCTTCAAGGAGAATCATTGTGAAGATAAATGCAATCATATTTTCCCTCTATCATTCTAAGACAAAATTTTCTATGAGGAAATTATAGTCTACCAAATGGCATGGAAATATCTGTGTAGAAAAATGCCATGACCATCATGAAATACCTCAGTGGCACACACATTTGCAATCAGAACAACTGCTGAGATCAAGTGAGAACCAGGGCAGTCAGATGGAGACATAGATATTTGTTTGAGAACTATCATGAATTTGGGAGATTTCTGTAATAATAGACCCGAGAAGCATGCAATCTTTAGAGGGTGAGACTGATAGGATACCAACACTTGATGGCTGTCACCTTAAACAAATTTCATGATTTCTCTGAACTCTACTTGCTTCATCGAATAAGATTATTGTGAACAGGAGAAAAAGATAATGAATGTAAAACATTCAATATGGTACTCTCATATAGAATACACTCAATATTTGTTAGATATTATGTTGATGTTACTGCTGCTGCTGTTGGTGGCATTGTCTTTTCCAGATTAAATGCTTAAAATATCCTCTATTAGTTCTGAAAAAATTTGTCTGAAATTCCCAGATTATAGGTTAAATACTAAAGTCAATCAGCAAAACATGTCTTTGCAAAAATATCCCTGAAGGAGTCTAAGAGACTCAAGGGGAATAAGTCTTATCTTAAAAAGGATGCTGGCCAGTAGGTCAAGGAATTTGGAGGTCCCAAATGACTAGAGTCCCTTGTAAACAATAACAAACAGAAACATCAGTTAAAGTAGAATCAGGAGGCCAGAGGGGAAGCTCTCATGCCCTACCTACCATAATAGCAGAGCCCAACAGGAAGGAGAAAGATTTCCTCTACTTGCATGGAAAGAGCTCACAACTCAGCCAATGACAAGTTACTATACTATACTTTGAACTCTCAGTTTCTCCATTGGACTATTTCCTTACCATAGCCCTCCTAGCTTACTTTCCCTCTCTTTGAAAGAATTCTCTCCTTTCTTTGGGGGGACTTGCACATGGCTCACTGTGCTTGTAGACCTTGAACTGCAGTTCTTTGTTGATCCCAAATAAACCAAATTTTCCTGAAGAAATAACTGGCAGCCTGTTTCAGATCAACATCATCATGCTATCACTAGCTAAGTGAAAGATAAAAGTTTAAGATGAGAGAAGAAGGAACAAAGAAGACAACCACTTTCCTATAGAAAGGTTAGCCTGAGGGTTCTCTGAAGCAGCTATTCATTGCTAATGCTGTTAAGATCCAGTAATTCAATAAACAAATTTATACTGAGAGGTCACTCTCCAGGCACTAAAGTTGTAAGAATATGGCATGTCCCTTGTTCCCCTAGAAGTCACCAGAAATCAGAGTGATTTGCCTCACCCTTCATGAATTTCACTTTACTTTCACTTCACTTCATCAACTTTGGGAAAGAATGAATGTGGCAATAGTTCAAAGGAAATGAGTTGTCCTGAAAATGAGGCCTAGAGGTGGTTGGTGACGGATCTCAACATGGGTATAATTATAAAAACAAGACAAACAGGTTGCTCCAGCACTTATAATACCAGTGCACACACTTTAATTGCCAGCTTGCTTGTCCACTGGTGGCTCAGATAGTAAAGAATTTACCTGCAATGCAGGAGACCCAGGTTCAATCCCTGGGTCAGGGAGACTCCCTGGAGAAGGAAATGGCAACCCACTCCAGTATTCTTGCCTGGAAAATTTCTTAGACAGAGGAGCCTGGCAGGCTACAGTCCATGGGGTTGCAAAGCATCAGACATAACTGTCCATCCACCCCACTGGATTCTGAGACCCGCAGGGTCCAGTTTGTGCTTGCTCATCATGGCTTCCCAGAACCTAGAATGGTGTGTGACTATAAGAAAAAGTTTTTGAAACTGAATTATTCTGTAACACTCTTGGCTTGTGTGTGCTTAGCCACAACCCAGTGGACTGTAGTCAGCCAGGCTCCTCTGTCTATGGGATTCTCCACGCAAGAATACTAGAGTGGGTAGCCATTCCCTTCTCCAGGGTATCTTCCCGGCCCAGGAATTGAACCCAGGTCTCTTACACTGCAAGCAGATTCTTTACCGTCTGAGCCACGAGGAAAACCTATCCCTCTTGACTTAGCTCACTCTGATTAAACATGATTTAATTTTCTTAATTAGCATTAGAAAGGTTATAGGTTTTTAAATAACAGTGACCAGTAGTAGGATTGTGAATGGTATTAATAAAGAAGTGAGAATTAATATTTTACCAACATAAGCCAGAGGAGATCTATGGGTAAGTAAGAAAATATGAAACCAACCAAATTTGAAAACAGAACTATTACACCTTGTAATTGAAATATGAGAGTGTCTGTATAGGATGTGTGTGCTCATTTAGAATGTAAAGCAATACAGGAGAACATGTTAGAACTTCTTCCTCACTGGTAGTGTAATTAAAACAAATGAGTTTCACTTCACACAAATCCTGCCTAAGTTACTTCAGAAGTTTCAATTTAGAAGAGAAATGGATATGTTAAATATGAAATGAGGATGCATGCTTTTCCCCAGTAATGATTGTTCTCTTAATAAAGGACCAAGGTTAAAGTAAACAAAAGGAAAAAGAAGATGAACACAGGGAGAAGACAAAGAATTAGACAAATCCAGATTCTTATTTTAAAAATCATTTGAGCAGTATACTGTCTTTTCAACATCAACTTGCATACCGGGTAGTTATCAACAATATAAAGAAAAAGGAAAAAAAAATCCTTCCCCTCCTCCACCAGCTGACACTAACACTCCGATGGCTGTGCCCTTTCCCACCCATCTTCCTCTCTTTAGGGACTGATATTTTTACAGAGATATTGTCCAGACAGCAAAAGCAAAGGAGTCCCAGAGGGGTCTGTGATTTCTTAGGAAAGAATACCAAAAGAATGTGCCAAAAGAAATAAAGCCATAGATCATAAATTCCAAAAGCACTAACCAGACCTTTGAGGAATCAAAAGATGTAAGAAATGTATTAAGAGGATTAATCCGATTGAAAGCCAGGTGTGTAGCTAGTCATGCTTTTCCTTAACTCATGCAACACATAAAAGAAAAAGTGACCTAACTGACAAGCAATTGCAAGTCTTAATGACTGAACACATAAGGATATAAGGAATTTGAGATAACAAAAATAATAAAATAATTAATCACTCCCAAGGAATTTTACAGTATAGAAGGCAGGGTGCTGGAGGAAACTTAGACTGAGGCCTTGACCTGATCCATCATGGAAGCTTACACTATTTTTCATTCACTTCACTCTAGAGGCAGAAGACTATATTTATCTATAATGGAATGCTAATGAATGCAAATGTTGCAAGACCATAAATAATGCTTTGCTAAGACATCACAAGATAACTCCTGAAGGAGAAAGCAAATAAAGATAATAAATTAATTCAGATCAGAAAAACCTGTACTTTTGCACTTGCTTCATTCTTAAGAAATATGAAGTAAAAGGAATAGGGCTGATGTTGAAACAAGGGGTTCAGGTTAGACATCAGGAAAAATTCTCAAATGATAAAGCAGTGTAAATCAAGAAAGTCGTTACCAAATTCTAAGGTTGAAGTTGGGTTCCTAAAGAAAGATATTGTTTGTTTACATCTAATAATCATATTTTAACACAAGAATGGTAAAGTGCAATCTGCTTCTCAGAATAACTATATAAAAAACTATGCATATATTCCTATGATTTGAGGGGTATGTATATTTTTAGGATATAAGACAGGAGAAGGGTAGGATGATATACATACATTTTTTAATCAAGAATGGTGAATTTAACCTCTTAAGGGGAATCTGCTGGATGTCTTATTTATGTTATATTGTTTAAATGACATGATTACCGCATGAAGCATATCTTACTATTTATGGGCCTTTTATTAATTCCTTAAAGACAAGAAAACTGAGACTAACAACATTTAAGGTAATTGCACAAAGCCACAGAGCTAGGAAGTAGCAGAGCACATAGACACGTCTGTCTCCATGTCACAAAAGCTTATGTTATTCCCCTCATATTTTTTTTTAAAAATATGATCCTCAAAGCTGCTCCTGGTCCTAGAATTATGGGTGATTTACTCTGATAGGGAACATTTGTTTCTTTATTCCTATAAATTTGTAAAATTTATTATTTCCCCTCATCCTCCTATAATCAAAGAAAAGAGAAATATACACTGTAGGAATGGTCTAGGTGAGAGATGTCTCAGTCTTAAACTAAGAAAATAAGACACTAGGGGAGAGAATAGGCAAGATTTAGCAATTTCTTGGAATATGTGGTCAGGAGGTGGGAATCCTTGATAATGAAAAAATAGAAATAAAAGAGAAAGAATAGGCTCAAGGAAAAAATGCTTTCAATGTGGACATGAGCACAATAATAAGAGAGTTTGCTATGTCAGTAATTAAATCTATCTGGATATGGTCCAAGGTAGACTTTCCTTTCAGTTGTTCTTTACAACATAATGAAACATTCATGAATCATTTTTGTGGACTAATAAGATGTTTAAGCAGTCTTCCCTGGTGGCTCAGCGGTAAAGAATCTGCCTGTCAATGCAGGAGACACGGGTTCAATACCTTGGTTGGGAAGGCCCCCTGGAGAAGGAAACGGCAACCCTCCCACTCCAGTATATTTGCCTGAGAAAGCTCATGGACAGAGGAGCCTAGCAGGCTACAGTCCATGGGGTTAAAAAGAGTTGGACACAGCTTAGCAACTAAACAACAACAACAAAGATGTTTAAGCCAGGTAAATAATTGACATTTAAAAATCTGTTTTTTATAAATAGTAATATGTGCCATACTTGTGATTACATGTGTTAAATATAAAAATAGTTCACAGCAGATACTAAGTTAATAAATTCACCATAGCATTGAAAATGTGCCTCCTACTACCAGAAAAATCTCATACTGAATATTGAATACTTACTTTAAGAAAAGAATACATAGCTAATCACAACAGGGAGGTATTATCTCCAGTTCTACTAAGAAAGTTCCTGAATTTTAACTTCTCTGCAGCAGCAGACCGTGGAAACTTCAAGTACCATCTCATGTAAAACTATAGTATATATAGTGACTACATTGAAATGCTTATAACACTTGAAAATCTAACATCTCGCCATGGATATGATACTTCATTTGTGATATATAAAATTATACACATTCTATGAATGTAGCAATATTATAATGAAAAGCAATTTTTAGAAAATCCAGGATAGTCCACTGGTTTTAAAATTTAGCATAATCTGGCTATCATTTACTTGGTAATATCATTGATATTAAAGACTTTATAGCCTCAAAAGTATAATTTCTTCTCTGCTTGTGATATTTTGGCCCTTTGATGATGAATGCTATTAAAATGCCTAGTGTCTGACTCTCTTTCCACTATTTTTCCCTCAAATAAATGGTGTGAAACTCCTGAATGAAGTACTACTCTTTTAATTGTGCCTGCCAATGGGGTGATTTTCATCTTAAATGATTCAGGTAATAATTTCATACTTGCTATGCAAAGGGGATATGAGACTCTTTTTGCCTTACATTTTTCACTTCAATGAAGTGTCATATAGAGCCAGGTTTGACTAAAAATATGGACAATGATATTTTTAAATGGACATGCAATTTCCTGTATGGTGGAAAAGAAAATATTTCTAGAAATGTAGTGGTAATAGCATTTTCTAAATTGGCAAAGGCTGAAGAAACTGTTATTACTCTTAAAAGATGAGAGTTGTCATAAGAATTTACTCCATGGGTACAATTAAAAGAGCTGATCAGGCAGTATAAGGAAATATTTTGTCCTTCTCCTAACTATTATATTTCTGAAAGAGGAATGAAAGAGCAGAAAGCAGACTGTCCTAGAATTTAACACTTTAAAATAACCCCACTCAAAAATTTTGATGCCCACTGCCAATAAAACATGTTTTGACAGGCAGAGAAGGAGAGGCGAGAATGCACAAACATTTTGCTCAATGTCTGTGGGAAAAAAACAGGCTTTATAGAAGTACCAGTAAGATGTTTTCATCAACATGGATGGACACAGAGATTGTGATACTGAATGAAGTCAACAGAGAAGCGGAACATTTTATGATGCCCCTTATATGCAGAATCTAAAAAGACATGATACAAATTAACTCATTCACAAAACAGACTCACAGACTTACAGAACTTACTTGTGGTTACCAGGAAGGAAGGATGAGGGGAAGGGGTAGTTTGGGATGTACAAGTGTGCATTGCTGTATTTAAAATAGATAACCCACAAGGACCTACTGTGCATAGCACATGGAACTCTGTTCAGTGTTATGTGGCAGCCTGGATGGGAGGGGAGTTGGAGGGAGACTGGATATATCTTTATGTATGGCTGAGTTCCTTCACTCAGTTCAGTTCAGTTCAGTTGCTCAGTTGTGTCCGACTCTTTGAGACCCCATGAATCGCAGCACACCAGGCCTCTCTGTCCATCACCATCTCCCGGAGTTCACTCAGACTCATGTCCATCGAGTCCGTGATGCCATCCAGCCATCTCATCCTCTGTCGTCCCCTTCTCCTCCTGCCCCCAATCCCTCCCAGCATCAGAGTCTTTTCCAGTGAGTCAACTCTTCGCATGAGGTGGCCAAAGTACTGGAATTTCAGCTTTAACATCATTCCTTCCAAAGAAATCCTAGGGTTGATCTCCTTCAGAATGGACTGGTTGGATCTCCTTGCAGTCCAAGGGACTCTCAAGAGTCTTCTCCAACACCACAGTTCAAAAGCATCAATTCCTCGGCACTCAGCCTTCTTCACAGTCCAACTCTCACATCCATACGTGACCACAGGAAAAATCATAGCCTTGACTAGATGGACCTTATCCGGCAAAGTAATGTCTCTGCTTTTGAATATACCATCTAGGTTGGTCATAACTTTTCTTCCAAGGAGTAAGCGTCTTTTAATTTCATGGCTGCAGTCACCATCTCCAGTGATTTTGGCCCCCCCCCCAAAATAAAGTCTGACACTGTTTCTACTGTTTCCCCATCTATTTCTCCCCTTCACTATTTACCTGAAATTATCACAACATTGTTAATTGGCTATATCCCAATAAAAAGAAAAAGTTCAGAAAAAAAGATGTTTGGAGGACTTTTTCCTTTGGGGTAGAGCTTTTCCCCCAGGAGTACAAATTACACAGTGATTATTGACTCTTTAAACAGAAAAAAATTAATACTAACTTTAGATCAGTAAATTTAATCTTAGAATAGTTAATTCATTTGACTTCATGACCCAATATCCAGACAAATTTCTCTGTATCTTCAGAATCTCAATCCAGCAACTATAAGTGTACTAGATATGAAAACAATGCCCCCTTAAAATATGTAGTAAAGAGAAAGCCAGCTGTAAGTACACATAGCATAGTGTAGATTTAGAGCAAAGGCTCTACATTCAGAGATACTGAGTCTTCCTTTCACTTAGTATGGAGTCTTGGGTGATGTGCCTGCTCACTAGAATATTATACTCTGTGGCTTTCGTTGTTCAGTTGCTCAGTCATGTCCAACTCTTTGCAAACCCATGGACTGCAGCACGCCAGGCTTCCCTGTCCTTCACCACCTCCCAGAGCTTGCTCAAACTCATGTCCATTGAGTCGGTGATGCCATCCAACCTTCTCATTCTCTGTTGCCCCCTTCTCCTCCTGCCTTCAATCTTTCCAGCATCAGGGTCTTTTCTAATGAATCAGCTCTTCGCATCAGGTGGCCAAAGTATTGGAGCTTCAGCATCAGTCCTTCTAAGAATATTCAGGATTTGTTTCCTTTATGCTTACTCATGGTTTACTTTCTTTCATTTTAAAATGCAGCTAATAACAATTCATTCCTGGGTTGCCGTGAAGACTGAATGAAACCATCTAAGCATTTGGAATAGTGACTGGCACATAATATGCTCCTCTTACTATACAATGTGAAATACAACAACATGTAATATTTGGTGCCTAGGCTTTTTGTTTACCTTGTTTCTCTTATTCTAGGTTGACAACTCAAATTCCTACTGAAGTCAGGCAAACACCTTGTGTCAGGTTGCATTTTTTTGAAAGACTCTTTTGCATAAGAAATGTTCATTTCCACAAGGAAATATGGTGTTTTCTCATTTTTAGTATATGTAGCTTTCTTACACTATAGTGGGAGACAGTCACTCTCCCTTATGTTTTTACAGCACACAAGAAATACTTACTTTAGCTTTCTTGTAAAATAATCAACAATACACGTTATGAGGATAAGACAACTGACATTTGGTCTCATTTTAAAATGCAGCTAGTAACAATTATCAGAGGTTAGCTCAGACAGTAAAGATCTGTCTGCAGTGCAGGAGAACCCAGTTTCTCTCACTAGCTCAGGAAGATCCCTTGGAGAAGGGCATGGAACCCACTCCAATATTCTTGCCTGGAGAATCTCTTGGACAGAGGATTTGGCAGGCTACCGTCCATGGAGTCGCAAAGAGTCAGACATGACTGAGTGACTAACATTTTCCTTTTCACTTTAAGAGAGGTTGGAGCAAGAAAGGACTATGTTGAGCTGAAGATACACATCACTCCGTAAAGGAGGAAGCTGCAGTTCCCCTCTAGGGACTGGTACCTCACAGGAATATGAGGTTCCAGATCATCTGATTTTTCAGTACCACCAAAATCTGAATTTTAAGTTTATTTTTAATTACAACTATAGTTTGGAGATAGAGCAAATATTTCAATAAAGAGAGCCGCACAATTTTTTTTGCCTTCCCAGTGCACATAAATGCTATGTCTACACTATAGTCTATTAAGTGTGTAAAGTGCATGCTCAGTTGCTCAGTCATGTCTAACTCTTTGTGACTCTATGGACCACAGCCCGCCAGGCTCCTCTGTCCATGGGATTTTCCAGGAAAGAATACTGGAGTGGGTTGCCATTCCTCCTCCAGATTTTCTTGACCCAGGGATCAAACCCACCTCTCCTACAGCTCCTGTGTTGGTAGGTGGATTCTTTGCCACTGAACCATCTGGGAAGCCCAATGTCTAAAAGCCCATGTACCTACCTTAATTAAAAAATACTTTCTTGCTAAGAAATGCTAATCATCATCTGAACCTTTAGTGAGTTGTATCTTTTGCTGGGAGAGGGTCTTACCTCAATGCTGGTGACTGACATTTGGTCAGGGTGGTTGTTGCTGAAAACTGGTGTGGCTGCAGCTATTTCTTAAAATATGGCAATGAAGTCTGCCACACAGATTGACTCCTCCTTCCATGAATGATTTCACTGTCACATGCAAAGCTGTTTAATAGCATTTTACTAATAGTAGAACTACTTTCAAAATTGGAGTCAGTCCCCTTAAACTCTGCTGTTTTATCAGCTAAGCTTATGTTATATTCTAAACACTTTTTATCATTTCAACACTCTTCATTGTATCTTCACTAGGAGAAGTTTCCATCTTAAGAGAACACTTTCCTTCCTCATGCAAGAACAACTCCTCACAGGTTAAAGTTTTATCATGAGATTGTAGCAGTTCAGTCCCATCTTCATGCTCCACTTCTACTTCTAGTTCCCTTGCCACTTCTACCAAAGTCCCAGCTCCTTCCTCCATTAAAACCTTAAAGTCATCTGTGAGGATTGAAATCAACTTCTTTCAAACACCTGTTATGTTGATATTTTGACCTTTTCACTTGAATCATTAGTGTTCTTAAAAGCATCTATAATGGTGAATATTTTCCAAGTTTTCAGTTACTTTGTCCAGATTCATCAAAAGAGTCACTATCTATGACAGCTATAGCCTTATGAAATGTACTTCTTAAATAATAAGGCTTGAAAATCAAAATTACTCCTTGAACCATGGGCTTCAGAATGAACGCTGTATTAGCAGGCATGACAACATTAATTTCATTGTACATCTTCATCAGAGCTCTTGAATGACCAGGTACATTGTTAATGAGCAGTAATATTCTGAAAGGAATTTTTTTTAAATCAGTAGATCTCAACAGTGGATTTAAAATATTTAGTAAACTATGATGAACAGATGTGCCATCATCCAGGCTTTATTGCTCTCTTTAGAGAGCATAGGAAGAGTGCATTTTGCTTAATTCCTTGGGCTCCAGGATTTTTGGAATGATAAATGAGCACTGACTTCAACTTAAAATCAGCAGCTGTATTAGCACCTAATAAAAGAATCAGCCTGTCATTTGAAGCTAGGCATTAACTTCTCTCCAGCTATGAAAGTCCCATAGTGTGAAAGTGTGAGTCACTTAGTCGTGTCTGACTCTTTGCAACCCCATGAACATGAATTAGGCTCCTCTGGCCATGGAATCCTCCAGGCAAGAATACTGGACAGGGTTGCCATTTCCTTCTATTTCCAATAGATTTTTTTTTTTTTACATTTAAACCCTCTGGTTTAGTGTTGCCACCTTAGTTAGCTGGATCTTCTGGATAACTTGCTGAGGCTTCTACATCAGCACTTGCTGCTTCACTTCCACTAAGACGTTATCAAGATGACTTCTTTCCTTAAGCCTCATGAACCAGTTTCTGCTAGCTTCACACTTTCCTTCTGCAGCTTCTTTGGTTCTCTCAGCCTACACAGAATTGAAGATAGTTAAGGCTTTTCTCTAGATTAGGCTTTGGCTTAAGTGAATGTTGTGACTGGTTTGGTTTTCTATCTAGATCTCTAAAACTTTCTCCATATCAGCAATGAGAATGATTACATATGCACATACCTATGATTACATATGTGCACATATATATGAAGCAAATATGATAGCATGTTTAATAATTATAGATGAGCAGAAAGATAATCTATAACTATTTTCTCTTCCAAAAAGATGTTTTTGTTTTTTTCTGAGTCATGTCAGAGAAGTTGCAAACAATTAGACCCTTCATTCCTGAATATTTCAATATACATTTCTTCTAGGTTTTTAAAAGTCTGGGCATTAACTGCACAAAGAAGTTCCTTGTTTCTAAAATCATGAATATTATTGTGTCTTTTCATGTTTCACTCAGTTGTGCATTAATTATACATTAACTCATGCAATAAACATTATCAACTGCTTTCAATTTGTATGACATTGTGCGAGACCCAGAGATAAAAGGATTTGATGCTGGCAATCAAAAACCTCACTGTTTAGTAGCAAAAACAGGCCTTTGTGTTATGGGTTTGATAGAGGCAAGAAGAGGGCACTATGGATTCTAGGAGATTCCCAGAAATCAAGAGTAAGGAGTAAGTTCAGTTCAGTTCAGTTCAATCACTCAGTTGTGTCCAACTCTTTGCGACCCCATGGACTGCAGCACTGCCAGGCCTCCCTGTCCATAGCCAACTACCGGAGTTTACTCAACTCATGTCCATTGATTGAGTCAGCAATGCCATTCAACCATCTCATCCTCTGTTGTCCCCTTCTCTGCTGCCTTCAGTCTTTCCCAGCATCGGGGTCTTTTCAGATGAGTCAGCTCTCTGCATCAGGTGGCCAAAGTTTTGGAGTTTCAGTTTCAGCATCAGTCCTTCCAATGAATACCCAGGACTGATCTCCTTTAGGATGGACTGGTTGGATCTCCTTGCAGTCCAAGGGACTCTCAAGAGTCTTCTCCAACATCACAATTCAAAAGCATCAGTTCTTTGGTGCTCATCTTTCCTTATAGTCCAACTCTCACATCCATACATGACGACTGGAAAAACCATAGCTTTGACTAGACTGACCTTTGTTGGCAAAGTAATGTCTCTGCTTTTTAATATGCTATCTAGGTTGGTTATAAATTTTTTTCCAAGGAGTAAGTGTCTTTTAATTTCAGTTCAAAACTGAGTCTACATTGAAGAGTATTTTAGCCAAAATTAAAAAGATGATGTGGAGTTAGGTAAAGAACTTGGAATAGAATATTCTAGGCCTTTGTGGAGCATGGGTCAAGGCACTGATGTTGTGGCATGACATACTCAGGACATAACTGAGTACTCAGGAATCTCAGTGCAGCTGTAGCATTTATCATGTGCCAGGGAGTACTTCAAACACTCGCCAGTCATTTTTAACTAGGCTGTGAGTTAACTGTTAGAGACGGTTCAGTACAGAAAGCACTCCAAATACTTGAGGCAAGAAGGGACTATAAAGAGAATTAAAATTTTTCAACAAATTAGAACCCTTGAAGCAGCAAATCAATCCCTGGACTCCAGGAAAACACTCACAATACTGTACAGAGTTACTACTGCTAGGACGCCTCTGAGCTTTGCCAAACCACCAGCTCCTTCCATGCCCCAAACACAGGGCACCAGGAGGCTGAAGCAACAGGCCTGGACTATTACTGTAGGGAACCCACTCATCCCACAACCACAACTGCCAGTGATAACTGCTAAAAGTGGATCAAAAGATGGCCTCTCCCTCATTTTCACCTTCTAATCGTCACACAAATGCAACTAATTGGTGAGAATATTTTGCTTCCAGAATCTCGGACACAATGGAGTGTGAAGTTTTCAGTCTTTTCCACCACAGTGCTACCGAGGAATTTAAGGAATCAATCCAGAGTATACAGTCAAGTTTCTCACCCTCTCCTCAGTGGGAAGACCACTAATTAAGTATGTAAAGATATAAATTGCTGCCAAACATGTTGTCTTTTGCTTTTATGTTCAGTATAAACTGCACCAAGTTCACACACAGGGGTAAATCCATAATCATGACCTTTAAGGAGCAATCATGGAACAAACTGAATTTAACAATCCAGACAATTAACTTTTCCCCCAATAGCTTTAAATATATGGCCTTTATTTTTGAAGGTGGTAAAGCATAAAAATGGTATTAATGAGTGAGAAACTTATCATGGCATCCTGAAATTTAAGCTAAAATACATGCTTAAGTTCACTTCAGTTGCTCAGTCGTGTCCGACTCTTTACTGAAGTTGAATTACTGATCGATAGAATTTTTATCACATCTACAAATATGATTAACTTCAAACATCTGCAAGATAAATATTACTCTTTAGGATATTGATATTAATGATATGAAAGCATAACAATTAATAATATTAGAAGTTATATATTTCAAACTCTATCACATGTATCAACATTCTTATAAAGTTCATTTTCAGTGGACATCCAACTTCTTCTGATTTTAAGAAATCAGAAACTAATTGACTGTCACCTTAGTCTATTCCATTTTATCCCCCAGTAAAATATATCCTAAATTCTAGCCCCTAGCCTAGCTCTGTGCTTTGGAACCATTAAAATTGTCTTCCTCCTCATTAAATGCCTTTAAAATTTAAAGTTAAGGGCTTCTCATTTGGTGCTAGTGGTAAAGAATCTGCCTGCCAATTCAGCAGATGTAGGAGATGTGGTTCAATCTTTGGGTCGGGAAGATCCATCTCTGGAGAAGGACATGGCAATCTACTCCAGTGTTCTTGCCTGGAAAATCCCATGGACAGAGGAGCCTGACAGGCTACAGGACATAGAATCGGGAAGAGTCAGACACGACTGTACGACTCAACACAACAATATTTAAAGCTAGCAGTCACATTCTACCTAAGTCTCCCCTTTACAACTTAAATAATTTGTCTTTAGTCCTCATTTCAGACCACCATGACATCTTTCAGTGTCCTTTAGCTTGACCTAGACATGGTCAGATAATTACAGAATATAAGAGAACTATGTTCAGAGTAGCTAAAGCATGCTCTAGAGTTTTGGAAGTGATATCACATAATGCGTTGCTTTGAATTGAGCTTCCTATCAACTAAAAAGTATTTTCAACTGTACTGCTCATAAGTCTTATCTCTCAGTTTTGTACTATTCAGCTATGGTACTTATAACTGAATCCTGGAGTTTATTCTGTCAATATTGACCTGTTATATTGTATGCATCCTTCGCTTGTTGATTTATAATCTCATGGTCAAAGAAAAATGCTGTACCTCCAAGTATCACTTCTTATTTCCATGAGTAAGAAATACGAAAGATGAAGGGGAAACGGGCAATGGCAAGAAATTTTACATGTATCTCACTGGTTAGAAATATGACAAATGTCTTTCCATAGCTAAAAAAGAGGCTATAAATCAAACATTTTCATTCTAAACCACTATGGTGTAAAGCAATAGGAAATTAGGTAGTAAGAAATATTGCTCATAAGTCAAGTTGTAATATTTGCCACAATATACAATATATGAGCTTATGCTTACTTCCACTGAACACAGCTACTTATACTCAGTTCAGTTCAGTCCCGCAGTCGTGTCCGACTCTTTGCGACCCCATGAAT
>SJXQ01001076.1:5891-125502 GCA_006408695.1 Aepyceros melampus
CCTGTATGTCTTTTGAATGGATTCTAAGAAGTGGAATTGCTGTCACAGGGTAAATGCTTATGGAATTTTGCTCAGTATTGACAAATTCCCTTCCATAGGGTTTGTAAGTGCCGCACTGCATTCATACCAGAACTGCATAAGATTTACTGTTTCCACAAGTTGACCAAAATACTATGCTGTCAAACTAAAAGATCTGCCTATCTGATAGGGAAGAAATGTCATCTTAGTACACTTTTAATTAGCGTTTCTCTTCTTGAAAACACAGTTGATTTTTTTCGTGTGGTTAAGATCTGTTTGTATATATTTGCCTATGACTGACCATTTCATATTTTTAACTTATTTTTCACTCTTAATTGTTGACCTCTTTTCTAATCTTTGAAGTCCTGTATGAATTGGGAAGTTTTGTCTCTGAAATAAGTTACAAGTTTTTTTTTCCAGTCTGGTTTTAAATCTTTTCCATATAGAAGTTTAATCTAATCACAAGTTTCTGGCCCTCACTGCTTCTGCATTTTAAATCATAGGTAGAATTCCCGTGGTTTAACTAATTCATAGTTAAGAATCCTAGGATTCCTCATTCATAGATTTTTGGGAAATTTATGTCTGTTTTGTTCAAATACTTAATTTCACATTTAATAGTTAACTATTTGATCTGGTTGGAACTTAGCCTGATTTATAGTCCATCAAATTGGTCTGGTTTTATCTTTCTTCATGTGACTGGTTATCCAGAATGCCATTAAAAACTCTATTACCCACCAATAGTTGGAGGATGCAATATTTATCATATTCTAAATATTTAATTGGATTCAATATTTATCATATTCTAAATACCACATTCTAAATATTCATCTACTTTTGTAAAGAGTGAAGAAAGGTCTTCAAAATCCCCATTTAACAGACTTTCCCTATTGTTCAAAACTTGGTCACATGCCTTTCCAAAGCCAGTGCCTCACAAAGGGGATGGGTTTCCAACTACTGACATAGTGAAAGCCTTAGACTCTGTTGAGGGTGGTGGAGGGGAGTGGTTGCCTGGACTAAATATGAGGTAGTTATATAGAAGGGTTGGAGTGAAGGAGAGTTGGGGATGGATATCACATAACCAACAGTGCATTAGGTTTCCTTTCAGGACTCAAGGTCACAGGCTTCTAATGTGTCCTAGGCCCCTTGCCATTTGTACAGTGTCTAGACACATCAGTTCAGTTCAGTCACTTAGTCGTGTCCGACTCTTTGCGACCCCATGAATCGCAGCACACCAGGCCTCCCTGTCCATCACCAACTCCTGGAGTGAAAATGCTTACAAAAGAGTACTTAGCTGGCATAGTGTTACTTACTGTGGTTTTAAAATAAATCAACTTTCTTTCTTTCTTTTTTTTACACATTCTGTGTGTGTGTGTGTGCGTGTGTGTGTGTGTATGCAGGTGCTTAGTCGTGTCTGACTCTTTGCAGCCCCTTGAACTTAGCCCACCAGTCTCCTCTGTCCAATTTCCCAGGTAAGAATACTGGAGTGGGTTGCCATTTCCTGCTTCAGACAGACTAACTATAGTGTGGTTAAAGTAAGCTATTTAAAAATATATTAATCGCTGTGGCAACCCACTCCAGTGTTCTTGCCTGGAGAATCCCAACGACTGGGGAGCCTGGTGGGCTGCCATCTATGGGGTCGCACAGAGTTGGACAGACTGAAGCAACTTAGCAGTAGCAGGTTCATAAGGCCTGAATACGTTGGATAAATGTTTTAGTATTTGTTTTTGAGTCCTCTTTGAATTTTGAGCATTCTCTATAGAGTACTTTTATTCTGAGAATTTCAGTCAGCTTTATAAACATTCTTTGTCTCTGAGCTGAAGTAGATGGAAAGCAGTAGATTGCAAGTTTTCTTAAAGCCAGAATCAGTGTGTTCTTTGTCACCCTGCCCTGTTCCTGAAATAATGCAGATGTTCCCTTAATATTTATCAAGCGAGTGAATGAATGCTATCTCCATTTTACAGCCCGTCATGGAAACTTAGATCTCAATGGCTCTCCTATGTCATTCAGCTAAAAGAAAGGTCTAAAATTGTGCCCACACAGAAATCCATTGCCTTCCCTAGTGATTATATTCTTTTATATTCTCAGAGCCATACTTTTATAGTCCACAAACATGAAATCATACCGTTGAAAAACCAAGCTTTTGTGGAAAATAATACCCAATGCTTTGAAAAGATAAAGGACTATTTCTTAAATACATACACTGTATATAAAAGAATGAGCACATTCTTAGCACGTGACTAACACAGAAAAGTATATAAACTTAATTTTAAATTTATTCACTGTATTGGTGTCTGTCTTAATGTCTCTTCCCATAAATGTAGGCATTTGGGATATAAAACTTCTGAACAACCCTAGGAAACTTTGACTGTTTATAAGACACTTAAATGTCAACATCTAATTTCTGAAGATGAGTTTACAATTTCGAGTAGGTGATTTTACAGTACACTTGGCTTACCTCAGACCTGGCACAGGATAAAATTTGTCGAGTTCTGAAAACTTGTATGGCTTAATAAGCTTCTCCTGCAAAAATGTGATTAAAACGTTTCCTAGGGTTAAGTTTTCGCCTGTGGCACTTTGAATTTCCTCAGCTTAACACATCATCAGCATGACATGTCACGCTTGGTTTGGTCAGCAATCCATGTACACAGATTAAGTGTGAACGCATTTAAAATGACAGATTTAAATGTATCCCAGTACTAGAGGAACTGCTAGTAAAATGATGGCACGGGCCACACATTTCTAATAAAAACATCATCAAGTGCTTACTGAACCTGGTCTGTTACCTCAGTTGTACCTCCACACTCCTGCCTCACCCAGTTCACTAGCCCTCCGGTTTCCCCTTGTGTGAACTGATCCTAGGAAGATATTGTGTTCTAGATTGCATGCGCGCGCACACATACACACACACAAAATCCCAAATTCATCTGCAAAAAGAACACAGTCTCTGTTCTAAGGAGGCATAGCCCCTTTCATACCCTCACCAACCAACATCCTCAGTTTTCATATTTTGGGTGCCTGACATTTTTCATGTGTTCTTAATGTAATGCCAAAGAAACCCATCATAAAGGTTTTCTTAAGGAAACTTACATGTAGATATATTCCATATCCTTTTGAAATTTTCTAAAGAGTTATATTGATTTTCCCCCTAGGTATTTATTGGTATACATACACACTCGCACTCTACTTACTTAACATGCTTGAGATGGCACTTTGCTAGATAAGGAGGTAAATTTGGCTTATCCTAGGTGTATTTTGAGATATTTTTAGAAAACACTTTTGCCAGATCTCTAAAGGGTATTGTTTTTCTGTTGCTAAGTCATGTCTGATTCTGCGATTCTATGACCTGTAGCATGCCAGGATTCCTTGTCCTTCACTATGTCTTAGAGTTTGCTCAAACTCATGTCCATTGAGTCAGTAGTGCCATCCAACCATCTCATCCTCTATCACTCCCTTCTCCTCTTACCCTTAACCTTTGGCAGCATCAGGGTCTTTTCCAATGAGTCAGCTCTTTGTATCAGGTGGCCAAATATTGGAACTTCAGCCTTAGCTTCAGTCAGGGTTGAATGAATATTCAGGGTTGATTTCCTTTGGCATTGAGTGGTTTGATCTCCTTGCTTTCCAAGGGAATCTCAAGAGTCTTCTCCAGCACTGCAATTCTAAAGCAATAAGTTCAGCACATGATGATGCGTATGTGTGTGTTACTGTGTCTGCGTGTTGGTTCACAAAGAGGTTCTTTTGAGGCGAATCTAATGGGGGGCATATTTCCTTTTTATTGAGATAAGAGTTTCAATGAAAAGATGACAGTATATGTGAAACTAGACTGCAATAGTGATTTCAACAGAAGCGAACTGTTAAAAAAGGCGGGGGGCTTCCCGGGTGGCACTAGTGTTAAAGAACCCTCCTGCCAATGCAGGAGATGTAAGAGATGCGGGTTTGATCCTTGCGATGGGAAGATCCCCTGGAGGAGGGCATGGCAACCCACTCTCAGATTCTTGCCTGGAAAATCCTCATGGACAGAGAAGCCTGGTGGGCTACAGACCATAGGGGTCGCAAAGAGTTGGACATGACTGAGTGACTTAGCATGACGCACGAACTGTTAAAAGTATGATTGACTTTAAATTGAATCAACAAAAATGTTAGATGGTGTGGGAATTTTTAAAAGGCAGCTTCGTTTTGTCATGACACACACATACTCAGTGAAGCACTGTGTTGAAACTAAGACTGTCCCACTTAGAAATGCTTGCCAAGTCTTCATCTTCCTTAAACAGGATAATTTACTGGCAGCACTGCCTACCTGTTCTGCATTATGGTAAAGCATTATGCTAATCGTGCCAGTGGCCCTGCACTGCATGACTGATACTCGGTTTGGTTCAACCCTTGCCTCGTTTATACCTTAGAGAACTTAGCTGTAATGGATTTGGCTTAATTCTTACAGTCTTGTGTTGTTTTTCTGACACGTTAAGTCAAAACTAAAGGGAAAAGATTGTGCTTTTAGCAATAAATCTTCACCTGTGGAGAAACTCAACACCTCCCCAGATTTGCCAGGTGGCCATCTACAAACTCCAGTGACTCTGGAGCCCTGAAGAGCCACTTTCCCTCTGAAACTTAGACACACAGGGCCACTTAACTGAGACATCTTACAGCATGGTTCTCACATCACAGGCACTTAGTCTTAAAAGCAAGAAAGGAGAAACCATGTGCCCTCTTGATTTTAACAACATCAAGAAAAAGAAATTCCAAGGGAGAAACTCTTGGTGGATCATCTACTTTAACTCATCCTATTCTGTGTTATTTTTAAGACATAAAATAGGGTTTTAAAACATAGTTTCACAAAAATGCATAAATAGGATTGCACAATTTATGCATGTGCACACATGTAAATATATGTACACACATGTATAAAATATTTCTGTATCATCAGCCCCTTCCTGCTCCGATTTCTCTCAGTGCTGTGCCCTCGCCATTCTCAACATCCTCACCATCCACACCCACCATCCGTCCCACTTCTTCCCTGTGCAGATCACCTATAGTGAGCAAGTTCCTGTACAGCTTTCCATCTACTGTGCTCAAATATTCATTCATTGGTGGCTGGTCCTTGGACTGGGCACCTCGGACCAGGCATAATCTCAGTTCTTTTACCCCAGGGTGATATATAAATGTTTTTCTTGCATATTTGTACTGAGATATGAAAATAGTTGTAAAGTCCCAACTTAAGGTTATGCCTCCATATCTTTAGCCGTGCTAATATTATCAGTATAATAACACACACATGTGTCTAATCAATATTTACACATACATACATGGAAGGGTTTTTTGTTACTTTTTTACAGCATTGGGATTCTATTGACTCTTTTCTCTTTCAAGAATTATTTGTGGGAATTGTTTCAAGGCCACTGAAAAGCTCTAATTCAGTATTTTGAGGAACTCTACGATAATTTTCCAACTATCAGTTTTAAGAAAGAGCTTTCAGTAGTAAACACTGTCTGTGTAATCTAGAGATGGGAAGGTCATTTCAGGGCCTATAAATATTTTTAAAATAGTCTTTGTCTCCTGGAGTGACTTTTATGGCTTCATTGAAGGATATTAATTTTATTATCATGACAAATGTATATGTTTTTGGAAGGAAGGGTATTCTGTGAGATTTCTGGTTGCTTTTTGAATTTCCTTTTTAAATGTATGAGTTTTGTTTTATGGGCTCTCATTTTTTCTTTTTTTTAAACTTTGTCTTTTAAAGTGATTGTAGATTCCCAGGAGTTACAAGTAATGTACAGGGAGGGCCATGTACCCTTTACATGGATGCCTTAATGTTGGTGTCTAGCTTAATTATAGGATAGTGCTAACGTGAGGAAATTGTTACCTGTCTAATCCACAGAATTTATTCAGATTTCACTAGTTCTGAGCACATGTGTATGTGTGTAGTTCTAATTATTTTGTTTGTAACTTAAATGAGTCAAACAAAGTCTATTACTCTATCAAACTCTATGCTCCAGTTTCATAAGTGAAAGTAGGTAGGCCTGAGGTCATAGAAAGAATGGGATGTTGCAGGAGTTTTTTGAGTGATAATGTGGGATGCCTTCTGTGTATGACCTTAAAATGAAATGAAGAAATGTGCTTAAGGTTGGTCCAGCTTCCCATAGATGCCAGTGCAGGCAGAGCTTACACAGGGTGCTCTCTGAAGAGCCCGTGGTTGCTGCATCTAGGCCTTCTAATGAGAAATGAGGTTCTGTGCCTCTACACCAGGCCAGGAGGGACTGTCTCTTATCTAAGAAGAAATAAATAAATAATGAGTATTTGTGGAAAGATACGTTCTTCTAACTACAATGGCACCTGCTGAGATTACTTGGATTGTAATTTTATAGCAGCCTTTTTCTAAATTAATTACATATCTGCAATCAGGCAACCATAGCTACTCTTTAGAAGTAATGCCTCATGTGCAACTGTGAATAAGTAAATTAGTGCCAATGAGCATCAGACCACATGCCGTGACAAAGAATGTGTATTTGGGCAACAGCACCTCCCTTCTCTGGGCTTCCCGAAGGCATTAGTGGTAAAGGACCTGCCTGCCAACGCAGGAGACGAAGAGATGCTGGTTTGATCCTTGGTCAAGAAGATCCCCTGGAGGAGGGCGTGGCAACCCACTCTAGTATTCTTGCCTGGAGAATCCCATGGACAGAGGAGCTGGTTGGGCTACAGGCCATAGGGTCGCAAAGAGTCGGACACAGCTGAAGCGACTAGGCACTCACACACGCGCCTCCCTTCTCTCTTACCAGTTGTCCTAGGGGGCATCTCAGGTACTTTAATAGTGTCAGGAGAAGTGAAGGGAGCATTGCTGACCCCCCTGGAAATGCAGCCTTTTAATTCTTTCTGTTATAGTGTCCATGGGCTACATCAGCTATAAGACATAGAAATCTGCCTTCACAGCTCTTAGGTTCAACTCCTTCAATGTTCTTGTCAGTAAATATGGTCCTGAAGATTGAAGTGCTGTACTTCAAGGCACATAATTAGTGACAAAATCTTGCCTAAAATTCAGGGATCTTCCTCTGGAAAGATGTTCTTTCTGCTCTAACACTGTAGTACTCTGCTCATTTTTATGCATTAGATCAGTGGATTAAAAAGTCCGAACAGCCTGTTAATAGCTGCACAATTTTCCAAGGTGGTTTTTCTTCTCTCTGTCACTCAACTATTCTAAGCGGACATAGAAGCTCCTGGGACAGGCAGCTGTCTCTCAAAATAGACATCTGACTGTTAACAGTAGGTGGGATGGCGCTAATTCTTATGCTAGGCCAACATGGTATGATTCACAGTTTTCTAAAATTTTTCTTATTTCCCCCCAGGGATCCAAAATAAGTTGAATTGGAATCTAGCTAGGGTTTGGCTGAAAGTTTGGGTAATCTCTACATCCAATATACTATGGACTAATTCGGCTGTTCATGTGCAATGGCTGTCTAGAAACAAAGTTTTTATGAAATATTTTAAACATATGCAAAGAGTAGGGTGACACTCCATTGCCTCTTCCAGGGGATCTTCCCAGCCCAGGGATTGAACTTATGTCTCTTACAGCTCCAGCATTAGAATGTGGACTCTTTACCATTAGCTCCTACCCACTGCCCTATGCCTCTGGCCAAGGTTAGCTCCTTCTGCTGAATGCTCTTAGAGACTTGAGTGCATACACGCTAAGTTGCTGCAGTCATGTGTGACTCTTTGCAACCCTGTCGACTATAACCCTCCAGGCTCGTCTGTCCTTGGAGTTTTCCCGGCGAGAATACTGGAATGGATTGCTAGTTCCTGCTCCAGGGGATCTTCTGGACCCAAGGATGAAACCCACATCTCTTGCATCTCTCGCATTGGCAAGCAGATTTTTTACCACTGAGCCACCTGGGAAGCCCTAATAAATTCTCACATCATGGCTCTCAGTGCTGAAATAGGCGGTCAGATGTTGATTTTGGAATAGTTATGTATGAGTGATTTTGTTTCCTGGCTCTTCTTTCTGTGGAGCGACAGTTTCTGGGAATATTAAATGATTCTTTTCATCTGATTGTCTGCCTAATTTGGCATCTCTCTTCATCTGAACCACTCTAGATAGTACTTTAAAATATTATTAGGGTCGTAGGGGCTCTCAGAAATATAAATCCAGAGCGTAGAATTGAGAGCAATGATTAAATTGTCTGTGGGTGACCATGTTGCCATTTACAACACCAGAGGGAGCTACATTTTCCACGGGGAGGCCGGTTGCCTCGGGATTGATAAAAGCACATGTGGGACATTTGAAATATGTGCAGATGTGGGACATTTGAAATATGTGCAGTGTGTTTGATGTAACAGTGACTAAATGGCAAAACTAAGAGTGGGATCTGTGTTAGAGAGACCGAAACTTAGAAAACGTAGTCTCTTCAGATGTGGCTGAGTAATGACAATGCACTTTGCTTTTTTAAGTATTTATCTGGCCATGCTGCATCTTAGCTGGGGCATGTGGGATCTAGTTTCCCAGCCAGGGAGTGGTTCCAGGCCCCCTGCACTGGGAATGTGGACTCATAGCCACTGGACCACCAGCGGAATTGCACACATCATTTTATTTTAAGTTAGGTAAGTGGTAGCCTTCTCAACTGGACTTGAATAAGCTCTGTTGAAGACAGGGACCATTTTCTTCTCACTGTTTGTCTTTCCTTAATGCCAGACAATGTGTGCAGATGTTGTTTGAATGGATGAGTAAATAAATGGGTGTGTGGATGAACAAAGGAGTCAAGAAAGGCACCTTAGGAAATAAAACTGAATTAGTAGTCTCAGTGTTTTAGATGTCAGAGTGTGATGGCGGAGCATTTCACAGCGTGGCCCATTTGTAAATAGATACCATTAAGAGCGATGTAGCATTAAAATAGGTCATTCTATTATTGCTTCAGGTCACATTTTTGGAACCTAATTAAAAGTTCAGTGACAGTCTTTTTTTAAAAAAAATGTGGCAACAAAAGTGTTCTGACTCCAAAAGAAATGATTGGTTCCCTAGTTTAATGCTACGCACATTATGAATGCTGAGTAAAGGTAATATTGTGTCCTTTTCACATTTCAGTGATTACCTTCCCTTGTTCTGGACCCACTGTATGTTAAATTCCAGCCTGTAAGAAACAATTTTGGTAGTGTATAGTATAATTCCAGTGACAGATCCTGGGAGAAGAGTGAGGCTGAAGTAGACACATTAGGGAGCGTTGCTTTCTGCTCAGCAGTATCCACAGTAATAGATCGAATGCACTAGAATAGAATTTGTAGAATTCATGTCGTTTTTTAGGGCACTGTCAGACATCAGGGCCTGAAAAATTGGAAAGAAGTTAGCTATCAGTCTTCAGTTTGTGGATGGGGGATGCGTCACATGGGAGCTGATGAACCCAATCCTGTGGGTAACAGAACCCTCATTAGCACTTCAGGGGCATCCTTACCATGGTGTCTCTCCCTCCATAACTTTGATTCAGTACTGTCCTCTGGATGGAGGAGCAAGGCTCTGACTCTTTCATGGTGCTCCAGTCTTACCTTGTCTATGTTAAATGTGGTCAGTTTCTTCTCTCACCCATTATTGCATGAAGTGTTTTCTCTTTCACTGTCTTCTTCACCTTCCTCTGGATATAAAAGGGCTCTATCTGGATGTCTTCATCACTCTCTTCTGTTAGAAAAGGGTTTAAAATGCTTAGATGCTTCTTGGTGGCTCAAGTGCTAAGAAACTGCCTTCAGTGCCGGAGATGCAGGTATGATCCCTGAGTTGGGAAGATCCCCTGGAGAAGAAAATGACAGCCCACTCCAGTATTCTTACCTGGATAATCTCATGGACAGAGGAGCCTGGCAGGCTATAGTCCTTGGGGGGTTGCAAAGAGCTGGGCATGACTGAAGCAAATTAGCCCACAAGGAAGTTTAGTTCATTCGTGTCCGACTCTTTGCGACCCCATGAACTGCAGCACGCCAGGCCTCCCTGTCTATCACCAACTCCTGGAGTTCACCCAAACCCATGTCCATTGAGTCGGTGATGCCATCCAGCCATCTCATCCTCTGTCGTCCCCTTCTCCACCTGCCCTCAATCTTTCCCAGCATCAGGGTCTTTTCAAATGAGACAGCTCTTCACATCAGATGGCCAAAGTATTGGAGTTTCAGCTTCAACAGCCCACAAGGAAGAACAGGATAGAAAATAAAATCTTTAGTATAATGAAAGAGTACTGGTATTCCTACACAAATTAAGGCCATAAAATTACTGTACATTGGTATACCATTGTACATCTGTAGTCACCTTCATCCAGCATCCTCAAAATAAAGTAGAACAATTATCTCCATCCTCTCCCTAATGTAGGATACGTACAAGTCGTCTGCTCAGAGTTGTCATGGATTTCTTCTTAATTCCTGAGTGTTTTAAGATGTATACATAAACAAGAATTTCTACTATTCTTGAAATTTACACAGGACAATTGAGAAGTTCATATACCCAGGCTGAAAATATTTAACATGCCCAAAATCAGAAAGATAAAAATAAAACAGAAAATTAAAAGAGATCCTAAAGGCCAGTTTTAGGAGAAACTACACAATTCTGTGCCTTTTTAGTCTTACTCTCCTGACGTTAATTCTCTCCCTGTCACCTTTCCCTTGTCCTCCCACTCAAAGTTAAGAACACCTGACATTTGGAACAATTTCCTCAGAGGGCCCACAATTAAATGTCAGTAAAATGACATGTTGATCAACCAACTCAGATGAGTCCCAAATTTCCCTAGTCTAGAATGTCTCCAAGTGCTGGTTATTACTCGTTCATGGAATATGATTTCAATTTAATATGGCTCACCAAACAAACAGACAAATAAAAACTACAGAGTGGATAATGTCTGAGAGTATCACTTATATTAAGAGTAGGTGTTTGTTCATAACCATGTTATGGCATCAACTCTCTGTCTGTATGTCCTAGATTATGATGTAAAATGTCCACCTAATGATACTGCACCAGTCTATCATCCCCCACAATGGTGTGGGGGATCAGAGGCATGAACATTAACTCGGAACCTAAAATAACTCTCAGTATCTGGCTTTACTTGGCTTATTACCAAATCCTCTGTAAGGATCTGCTCCTCTTCGGGCTGAGAATAACAGAAGCATTGACCTTTCCCATTGCTAACAATAGGGCGATGCCTTTGATGACTTCTTTTTAGAAAACAATACCTCAACCTGGATATACTGAAAAGAAGTAAATATTGTAGGCTTCTCCTACCTCATTACCCAAGAGGGAAACATTCTAATGATCTTGTGCTCCACATGGTTTAAATTTATAGTCCAAATTTTGTTCTCTGCAGTAATACTGCTATAGATTATTAATAAGCTTTCATTCCTTGTGAGACAATTTGTTACCTTTACACCAGTACAAATTCATTTTTCAGTGATTCTCTTGAATTATTCTATCTGAATTGGAAGACTTTGCCAACAAGAGAGAGAGAGAGAGATTCAGACCCTGAGACTTGGATAGTGAGAAAATGATAACCAGAGCGGGACCCCCGCTCCTGGGTACTTCTCGTAACCATAAGTTGGCAGTGAATAGTGTTTTGCTGGTGCATCTTGGGCAGACAAAAGGGAAGAAGATCCTCAGTCCTGATGAACATGAGGCGCCTGTTACGTGAGCAGGTATTCTCTCTGGGATGCTGGTGAAAGAAAATTAAATCAACTCACGACAGCTATCTTGCCTATGTCACCTGGGAAGGTAGGCATGCGATAGGACAGGCACTGTTTAACATTAATCAGCCTCCTGAAGTCATTACATTCATGAGGAAATGTAATTCACATGTGATTACTTTTTAATTTACTCTGTAATCACATTCCAAGTGAATGGGCCAAGCTTAAAATGAAATTTAAAAGTCAAATACTGCTTTGTATTAGGAATTCACAATTTTTATATGCACTTAGGTTAATAAAGATTTTACAATAACCATTTGTGACTGAGCATATGATAATTTTTTGATGGAAGTTAGTGCCATACCTGAGGTAAAATGTATCTGATACCCCTCCAAGTCCTCACTTGGACTGGGGGAGTTTCAGAACTATGCTCCATGCTGAATTCCTGCCATATCTAAACTTTATTTGGAAAAAAAATATCATCCAGACATTCCTCAATCCCCAATCTGAACTTTCAATGAACGAATGTATTTTTAATTCCTGCTGTGCCTCTGAGGCATATCCATTTGTTTTATCCATCATCAGAAAGTGTGTACAGAACCTCACAGTAACTGACTTAAGTTCTCAACGGGGAATGCCAGCATCTGCAGTGAGAATCTTTCTCCAGCAGCGTGGTCTTTCAAGTTTATAAAGTTAGTTTCTCAAGAGCCTTTTGCCTTAAAACTGGAAGTTCAAAAGCCTAAGACCAGTTTGTTGTGGGCAGTAGAGAGTAGGTTTGTTTTTTGATTTATCAGCCAGAATTAAGGCCAATGTAGAGAAATCTACAAAGGATTTACAGGTTTCCAGTAAATACAAAGAAAAAAAATTTTTTTATCAATTGGCCCTACCTGGCAGTGGATTAAATAGCTTCAAAAGTACTAAGATCTCTTTCCCAGAAAATAATCAAAAGCTGGATTCTCTTGTCCAGCAGTGGTATGTAGTAGTACTGAACATCAGTTATTAATGTGCAGGTTTCAAAATAAGTGTGATGTCTTTAGGCTAACTTACTATCATTTACCTCAGCTCAATTTCCTTTGTTCTAACTAAAGGACTACTTTGCCTTTGTTCTAAGTCAGTGCTATTTAATAAAAATACACTGCAAGGCATATATAAAATTTTCTAGTAGCCACATTAAAGAAGTGAAAAATAAGCAGATGAAATTAATTATAATGTCTTATATTTAACCCAATATATCCTATTATTCAACATGTGCTGCTGCTGCTGCTAAGTGGCTTCAGTCGTGTCCAACTCTGTGCGACCCCATAGATGGCAGCCCACCAGGCTCCCCCATCATTAGAATTTTTTAAAGAAATCTTATTTTTTATACTGAACTTTGAAATCCTGTGTGCATTTTATACATACAGCACATCTCTAGATCACATTTTAGGTGCTTGAGAGCCACATATGGTTAGTGCATACTGTATTGATCAGAGTAGTGTTAAGCTATCCTATTCATGATAACAGCACATGAGCCAAAAACACATTTTTTTCCTTTGCTCATATACAAACATAACAGAGTTTAAGAGAAAGAGATCCATGTAATCCTGCTTCATGTGTTTTTACAAATAAACTGTTTACTCATATAGTATCTGTATAACATACTTAAAGTTGATGCTATATATGTGCACGCATGCTCAGTCATGTCCAACTCTTTGCGACCCCGTGGCCTGTAGCCCACCAGGCTCCTCTGTCCATGGGATTTTCCAGGCAAGAATACTGGAGTGGGTTCCCATTTCCTCCTCTAGGGGATCTTCCTGACCCAGGGATCAGACCTGTATCTCTTGCGTCTCCTCGCTGGCAGGTGGGTTCTTTACCACTGAGCCACCTGGGAAGTGAAACACACATGTACAGTTATTAATGGGATCAAATTCCTTACTATTTCATGCATAGCTGAAGCCAGCCCGGTTGTATCACCCACCTGACCTGAGCATTAAGACCTCCCCTGAAGATCAAATATTTCAGGCCATTGCCTCTTTTGTTTCCATTTGGGGCCAGTGTGGGATATCTAACCAATTGTGGTAGGCACAATAAGAAAGCCCAAAGATGTGTACGTTCTAATTCCCAGAACCTATGAATATTTCCTTAAATGACAAAAGGTGAGGGAGTGTGATTTAAATTAATATCTTGGTATGGGGATGCTATCCTGGTTTATTTGGACTGGCTCAGTGTAATCACTGGGTCATTACAAATGAATGGGGGAGGCACGGGTGTCAGGGAGAGCCAAGAGGAGGAAACGTGGTGATGGAAGCAGAGGTCAGAGTGATGTGACATGAGGAGGACTCGACACGCTGCTGCTAGCTTGGGAGGAAGAGGGATGGATCCGTAAGCCAAGGGCTGCTGGTGGCCTTTAGAAGCTGGACAAGTCGAGAAAATGGATTCTCTCCTCCAGCCTTCAGTAGGAACACAGCCCTAATGACATCTTGATCTTAGTCCATTTCAGACTTCTGACCTTCAGAACTGTGAGAGAACTTTGTGTTATTTTAAACTGTTAAGTTTGCAGTCATTTGCTATAGCAGCAACAGGAAACTAATACTACACCCATCCTGAGCAATGGGATGGTTAAAAATGCATCACTTTCAACTTCTTTTGTTCGGAAAAGACTTTTTGGCACCTAAGTCAAGCAGCTCTTCCTTGGGAGACTTTCTTAACTATTGGCCTGGCCTGTAAGTTCCTTCAGGCTTTTTTGTAAGATGTAAGGAAAAAAGTTGAACAAACATTTTGGTCAACTGAATAGTTTGGCTGTGATGAGGGCTCCTCCTCTTTTAGCCCCCACTATTCTCGGTGCTGGCCTTGACCCTGCATGTATCTTTCTCTGGTGCAGGAAGATGTAACGAAGCCTGTCTTCCCACTAGAATGTTTGCAGGACCAGGGTGCTGCATAACCTCAGCCCCCAGAAGGTTTTGAATGTGTTAACTAAGTGCCTGAAGACCTCCACCCTACATTGTAATACATGGCCTGTGAAGCACCCAGTCACAGGTGTGTGTGTGTTCCTCTGTTCCCATCTTCTCCATAGTGGTGCAGAGATTGTCCGTTTACTTTCTGAAATTGTCTGAGACCTTCTTGGCAACTGACATTTGAGCACTCTCTAGCCAACTAAATACTGTCGATGTTTTTCTTTCATTTGGTTTTATGTTAGAAAATTGTCATCACTTTACAGAGTTTTACTGGGAGTTGATGTGGAGTCTAATTATCTCCTCCTTTCCCAGCCTGGAGAAACATGTGTTTGAGTCATTGGATATACCCTGGATATGGTCTTATCCACTGAGACATACTGGTATCGAGACTGTCTCTTTTCTGCAATGCGTGGTCTGAGGCAGGTCTATTTTCAGGAGCTATATTCCTTCATCTAGGTGGTGATTCTACTCACCCCTGCATTAGGGTTTGGAGAGGATGATGGTTATTCTTATAAAGTGCCCATATGTATTCCAAGTGTTCATACTTTTGAAGTGTATCTTTTTAAATTATGCTCCACAAGGTGAGGGATTTTAAACTGGGAAATTTTCATTTTCCTATTGAGTTCAGTCTGATATTTACTGTGCTACCTTTTAAGCAAAATGTCATTTGCTTAGTTTGTGGTCATCTTAACCCAATGTCATTTAGAAATGAATGATTTAAAAAGGCATTAGAAGTATTCTTTCACTTGCGCTGGAAAGACGGACCAATCACTCTGAGAGGAATTTGTGCCATTTAATAGTATAAAGTTCACACAAAATAGGAGCCATTATTTGAAAAAGCTTCTTGTTGCTTGTGATTAGGAAAAGTCAAAACATGCTGTGAGCCATGCAGTGTTTTTTTTTTTTTTTTACCAGTTCTATTTCCATGAGTGATAGTGGAGGCATGCAAGAAGATAGGGAGTTAAGACTCGGAGGTAGAGCGTAGGGTCCTGGGTGGGTGAGCCGCCTGTAGAATGAAGATGCAAATACGTAACCCAGGCCACGACTCCCCTGTGGCTGACTGCACTAGGAAATCTCATTCACTTAGCTGACGTACGTGACCTTGGAATCCTCTCAACAGAGACATTTTCTACATTGATCAAAACTGGCCATTAAATTGAAACCGGTCATTGTTGTTGGTTTTTCTTTGTTCATTTTAAAATAAAGAGTAAAAGGCAGTGGAACCATATAGTATATAGTAAGAACCACTATAGAAGTAGGGTAATACCACCGAGGCAAACAGAGGGCAAGTTGCTCTTAAATCTGAAAGGTTAAGAATTAGGAACAAATGTGACAGCTAGGAAGGCACAGATCTCAGAGGATAAAATCAACAGTATCATCACAGGCCTGCTCAGTTTATTAGGAGTGGATGGACCCCAGACACTCAAGGACAAAGTAATCTTAAACTTGATTGTGCATACAGATTACCTGGAGTCCATGTAGGAATCTGATCCACTTGTTCCCAGGGTAGGGCCCTTCCTGGCTAGTTCCCAGGTGACGCCAACACTGCGGGTCTGGGGACCATGTTTGGTTTTTGGTTTTGTTTTGTTTTGTTTTTTAATTGAAGGATAATTGCTTTACAGAATTTTGTGGTTTTCTGTCATACGTCAACAAGAATCAGCCACAGGTACACCCATGTCCCCTCCCTCCCACACCTCCCTCCTACACCCCACCCTTCAGCCTGTCACAAAGCCCCTGTTTGAGTTCTCTGAGTCATATAGCAAGTTCCCATTGCTATCTTTTTACATATGGTATTGTAAATTTCTATGTTACTCTCTCCATACATCTCCCCTTCTCCATCCTTTCCTCCCACGGTGTCCATAGGTCTGTTCTCTATGTCTGTTTCTCTTTCTTGCTGCCCTGAAAATTAATTCATCCGTGCCATCTCTTCAGATTCCAGATATATGTGTTAGTATACGATATTTATATTTCTCTTTCTGACTTACTTCATTCTGTATAATAGGCTCTAATTTCATCTAATTTCATCATTAGAACAGATTCAGATGTGTTCCTTTCTATGGCTGAGGAGTATTCCATTGTGTGTATGTACCACAGCGTCTTTATCCACTCATCGGCCGATGGACATCTAGGTTGCTTCCATGTTCTAGCTATTGTAAACAGTGCTGCAGTGAACATTGGGATACATGTGTCTTTTTCAGTTTTGGTTTCCTCAGGGTATACGCCTAGCAGTGGGATTGCTGGGTCATACGGTGATTTTATTCCTGGCTTTTTAAGGAGTCTCCATACCGTCTTCCGTAGTGGCTGTATGTTTACATTCCAGCAATGCAAGAGTGTTCCCTTTTCTCCACACCCTCTCTAGCATTTCTTGTTTGTAGTCTTTTTGATGATGACCATTCTGACTGGTGTGAGGTGGTATCTCATTGTAGTTTTGATTTGCATTTCTCAAATAATGAGTGATGTTGAACATCTCATGAGTTTGTTAGCCATCTGTATGTCTTCTTTGGAGAAATGTCTCTTTAGGTCTCTTTCCCTCTTTTTGGTTGGGTTGTTTGCTTTTCTGGTATTGAGTTGTATGAGCTGCTTGTATATTTTGGAAATTAATTCTTTATCAGTTATTTCCTTTGCTATTATTTTCTCCCATTCTGAGGGTTGTCTTTTCACCTTGCTTGTGGTTTCCTTTGCTGTGCAAAAGCTTTTAACTTTAATTAGGTCCCATCTGTTTTGAGTAGGTAGGATGGAGAATGTGGTCCAGGCTTCAAGGCCAGTCAGATCTCTCCTCAAGCTAGTCTTCTTTTCACCAGTGCTTCCTGCTGGCACTGAGGCCACTCAGGGTTTAGATCTGCCAGCACCTGTAAGAAGATGCAGGGATCTTGCAATTCAAAAGTAATGTAACCAAAACACCTCATCTTGTATATTTATTTCAAACTGTTCAAAATTGTTCTGTGCTTTCTTTTTTTACCCAGAATATTCTCCTTTTACCCCTAGTGTGTAAAGGTGTGTGCTGTTTTCTCTTCCATCCACTCTTCCTCTTCAACACCTTCTTTATCCCCAAAGCATTCTTTATCATCTCTATAGATAGCTCTCCTAAGAGTTCTCAACCAAGTACCATTAATAGGAAGTCAGCCAACCTAATTTAATCAGAAAAGATGAGGACATGTCAGCAGCAGGTCTAGGATTTTGATATGGAAAGGGCACCACTCTAACAAGATTGCTATTCCCAAGGCCCCATACCTCCACAGTATGTGTCTGGGTCACGGGGCACCTCTGTACCCGTTTGGTAGGTCGAGAGGCATGGTCTCTGCTGGCTTTTGGGAGAAGCATCTGTCCCATTCCCAAGTCTCCATCTTGTCTGCAGAGTTCCATGCGTACATCCCCATTTGTCTCCTTGCTCTAGGATTTTCCATGGGGCTCAGTTTACTACACATCTCTCCTTCAGGCTCGCTCAGCTTTGTCTGTCTGTCTTTTGCATGTAGGCTGAGGAGGTTAATGGTTTGTTTATTTTCTGTTTATTTGCTTAAAATTGTACTGAGCTTTCGGTTTTTATGTGATTAGGTTTTATTTTTACTCTTTTCTTTTAAGAAACAGCAACACCACTGTAGGAAGGTTTAATTTGTTTTCAAGTACTTGTAATGTTTTTATGTTGTAAATATAGCATTTTGAATGTTTATATCTTTGATATGTCTTGAATGTATTTGAAATAAGATCTGAGACAGAGATCAAATTTATTCTTTTCAGTGGCCTCCTGGTCCCACATGCCATTTGCTGTCTATTTTCTCCCCACAGATTTGAAATGCCATCTTTACCATCTACTGTTTTTCTCTGTTTTGAGTCAGTTTTCCTTTAGGTCATATGCAAGTGCAATATTATTTTAATCCCTATGGCTTTATATTTTTGCATGTGAGCTGTGAAAATCGCCTATATGTTCCTACAGTACATTCCTTTCAGGTCAGCAAACTTTCTAGTAGAAAGGCTTTGGGTGTTATAATAGGTGACAACCTGCCCCTCCCAAAGGAACAGGCTAACCAACAAATGGTTACTAAGGTCCAGAAAACTTTTTTTCTTTCTAATTTAAAGCCTTTCTTCAGAAAGGCTTCTTTCTGAAGCCTTTAACAAAATGGGTTCTGGAAGCATGGCTAAAGTAGGCATAAATTCTGCTGTCCCTTTGACTGGCTAGTGTTGGTGCCAGCTCTGTGGTGTATCTCAGTGGGCTCTTCTCTAGCTCATCTCTGGCTGCCTATTCATAGGAAGTGACTTCCCCCCAACCCCTTGTAGGAGAGCACCTCACTTAAGCTAGAAAGGAGGTATCAGGAAGACCTTGCCTCCAGGAAAAAGCAAATCCTCAATGAGATCTGCTTAGCTTTCGGGAGAAAAAACAGAAAACAAGACCAATCTCGCTAAGTGTTTTCACTGTGACTATCTTTTCCTGCTTTTGGAGTGCTGTGTACATTCTCTGTGACCCTTTCTCACCTATTTTCTTTTAGTTTTCTTTCTTTCTAGCTTCCCACTTTCTGGCCATCAGGCACTTCCATGTGTCACTTCTGAGCACATTATTGCACCCATCTCAGAAAAGCAGCTCTGACTGTTCTAAAGGCAACAAAAATAGCAGAGCAAGAAGAGAATATGGGACATTATTTTGGTTCCGTGATGTCATCAGTCAATCAGAATCTGAATTTCCAAGTGTTGTTTGCAGCCTTGTTTAGGATTGTGGTATTTTGACTGGTTGGCTTCTGCATGATGTTCTAGAATCATTCATTCTTCTCAAAATAGTTTTTCCCTACTGAAAAGCAGCTGACTTAATAGCAACGTGTTTCAAATCTGAGTGGGAGCTGTTATTAACTGACCTCTATGGATTCCGGGGCAAGAGTGGGCTCTTTGGTGTTTTTTTTCCCCCTTCCTCTTTGAAGTTTGGAGAGGTGACTGCTCAGTGCAGACATGCCTTCCATCTCAAAGTTTCAGTTTTGCTGCATAAGTGCTAGATTATGAAGAACTTAACCGGCTCCCAGGAATACAGACTATTTCAGTTCAGCTTTCATCAGAACAACTGTTTCAGACCTCAGCAAAGTATTCTTCTAAAATGGAAAAAATCGTGGGTCAGTGTCAGAGAGAATGGAAACCTATTCATGTCACTTCTGAAACCTTCCCGTTCAATTAAACCCAATCTCAACCAAAACCTAGTCAATTCAGTAATGGCAACGGACATAGGTAAAATGTTGGCACTAATGTTTATAAGCCACATCTTGCAGTAATGCTGATGTGTTAGCAGGGATTCAGAAAAGTCATTTTTCTGTAGTCATTCATAACGTGCTAATAAGAAAGAAGATGGCCAGGGTTGGGGTAGGGGTCGGGGGCTGGGGAGGGAAGCATAGCTGTACTTCCCTCGTGGCTCTGACGGTAAAGAGCCTGGTTTTCCAGGTTGCTCTGCCTGTAACACAGGAGACCCAGGTTAGATGCCCGGCTCAGGAAGATCCCCTGGAGAAGGGAATGGCTACCCACTCCAGTATTCTTGCCTGAAGAATTCCATGGACAGAGGAGCCTGGTGCGGTACAGTCCATGAGGTGGCAAAGAGTTGGACACACTGAGTGACTAACACTTTCACTTTCACCACGAAGCAAAAATACCCCAGAGTGTGAAACTAAAAACCTGAATGATTGATTGTGGCAAGGTTTGGGTAAATGATGTGCAAATTAAAACATTAAGAGAGGGACTTTCAGCAAAATGACATTACCACATGTAGTTTATTTGCTTAAAAGGAATTTTTAAAATACGGTGAATAATACAAAAAGAGATTCACAAAAAAACCTGAGATCTAGTTGTGTAATACAAGCTTTTCTTTCTTTTTCTCCCACCTTCTTTCTCCCATCCTCAGCTCTAGATTGAATACCTGCCAGATTTTTTTTCCCGCCTTTCATTTCTTTGTCTTGTCAGAGGAAAAAGGTCAAAACTGATCACCAACTCTACTTTTTAACAGACAGAAGCCTGTAATTGAGAGTAATTCCTCTGCAATTTTGTAGGCAAGGGCTGCTTCAGGCTGGCTTTAAAAAGCTAGGCTAGGAGAGAAATGCTGGTATTCTGTAAGCGAGTCAACTTTATACACAGGGCTGCAGATCATTTCTGACTTTTACTGAGACGCAGAAAGCTACAGCACTCATATTACTGTCCTTCTTTTGGATGAATAGAAGTGTAATCTATTTTTAACATCTACTGGGGTACCCTGCAGATAAAAAGAAATTACTTTGTGAGAGATGCCTGATAATATCTCATTTTGAAATTCTACATTCTTAAGAACACTGAGTGGTCTGTTATTACTTCTTTTCTTAAGAAATCTGCATCCCTGTTCAAGATTGAACTTAAGATGAAAACCTTGTGTTTGTCTTTAACAGAAATAGATGCAGTCTTTTTCATCATAATATCATATAGATTGTAATATAATTTACAAATTTTCAACAAACAGAAAAAGGTTTCTGTCAAAATATGAAAAATAATGAAGGCAACACTATAGTGAAGCAACCTCACTATTTGAAACTTTGTAAAATCTGTGTCTGTGTCAAACACTTTCTTTGCTCATTAAGGATTTTGTGTTTGAAGGAAAGGGAATAAAACAAAAGGAATCCTTCAGAAGAAAATTTACATACGTCGAATCCAATTAAACTCATCATATCTAATTTTACAGAACTTAGTCAGTCTTTCAATTAAAAAATACCACCCCACCAGAAATGTAATAGAACCCTGTCAGCATCTACAATACCAAGAAGAAGAAAATAAGCTATAAACAGGTCGAAAGTATCTTAATTTGAAGGAACTGAATCCTATTTTCCTTTAAGGTCGTAATGATTTAAAAAAAAAAAAAAGTGAAATTGTCAGGACTCCTTCGCTTTGTTGCTGCCTGATATATCTGATCCAAGCAGATTTTGCTATGAAATCAGAAGACAGTGCTGAGAAAAGGTGAAAATGGACCAGGTCAGGTCATCAGTTGCAGAAAATGTGCCTGGACTCTTCGAATCTCCATGTAATACCTATATGTTATTTGGAAAATATATAGGATCATTTCAGAGGTCACTTTGAATAACCTTTCTTTTCATTATCATCATCTAATAAGCATTCATCCTAGAGTCATTAAATATAAAAATCTCTAAATAAATAAGTAGAATTGTGATTTTAAAAGCTCAATTTGGACCAGTAAAAGAAGGAGTGATTACCAGTTTTGATCAGTAAGCCTGAATTATAGCATACTTAGAGGAGAGACATGCAAATGAATGAATTAAATTAGGATCACAAATCTCTTCTTAAATCAGCATTTTTGACTGTCAGAACCTGGTTTAGAGTACATTATTCTTAACAGAGTGTGATTTGTATTGAAATAGGACAATGAATCTGTTTATTGAAATGTATTTGCCACTCGGGTTGTTCTGGCTCCCTGCAGGAACAGGGTGCCTGTAATAGGCAGGGCTGGGGGTTCAGCGGGATGCCTGCCATTTTAGTAAGTGATCACATACTCTGCAAACTGAAGACTGATTACGATTAGCATGGGGATGGAATCAGATTCTGCACTTGCTGTTTTACTGTGTAGCAACTTGCAGGGAAACCCAGCACCAGTAATTAAAGAATCTTAGGCTTCTCTTCGATGGCCCAATTAAAAAAAAAACCTTACCAACTTTGATCCTCATAGTAAAATCTCTCATCTAAACTTCAGCCTCATCTCCTTTAAATCTGTATTATCTATGGTTATTTCATCCATCTTTCTTTTCATTTTAACTTCATGAAAGCATTTTAATGATAGGCTTATGATATGTGTTGATTCCAATTTGACATTAGAAGGTTTCACATTTTTCAGGCTGACTCCAGCCATCCTTTTTGTTTTGTGTTCTGTGGCTAACATGCAAAAAGAGGAATTGGAAAACGAATCACAGTCTGAGCTCTGGATCCCCCACAGGCCCATTTGAAAGACAAAAAGGTTGCTTTGACCTTGTCTTGGTCTGCATGTTTTCAGCAGGCTCTAATCAGGAACTCTTTCATTTTTTAGAAAATGAATTCTACATAGATGTGCACTAGTGAAATACAAAATGATCACACAGCTTTAGGAAGAAAAAGTTAAAAAAAAAAAAAAGACCCCAATGGAATTTCAATCTCTGGTGTCTCCTAATTTGAAAGAATGTGGGATGTAGGGAGAAAATGAAGAGATGATCATATTTGTTCAAATATAGTTATATATTCCATTTATAACATTCAGGGGCAGGGCATTTTCCACCCTTTTTACAGCTTTTCTGCTCTAATTTTTCTTCCCCACCCTTAGCATTATCAGTTTGACAGCTCTTCTCCTTGTTCTCAGAGCTAATGAGGCCCACCTATACTAGCAGAGCATTAATCAGCGATTACGAGTCATTGAGGAGATACAGAACATTCTATCCATGGCCTAGTTCCATTCTGATTATCTTAACACTCTCGGTCTGACCTGCATACACAGTGGTGATGACAGTGATCTGCCATTATCAAGTTGCTCTTGTCTTCAAGTTGAATCTCTGTTTTCTTTGATTTTTCACCAATGCTGAACTTTAAAAAAGAAAGAAAAAAAAAAAGGTTGGTTAATCCATGCAAATTTGATATTGGACAAAGACATAAAGACAGTTCAAAACAGGAATAGCTAGGCATTTGTACACAAAACTATGAACCTAGACTTGGACCTGAAAATGCCTCAAAATTTAATTCAAAGTGGATGAAAGAACTAAATACAAAATGTAAAACTATAAAATTTCTAGAAGAATACATACAAGAAAAATCAGTGTGATCTTGGGTTTGGTGATGAGATTATAGATAGAGTATGCAAAGCATAGTCTGTGGAAGAAACATTGGTAAGTTGGATTTTATTAAGATTAAAAACTTCTTTTCACAAAACACAAGTCAGGCATCAGATAAGGGACTTGTGTCCACAGTGTAGAAGAACTGTTACAGTTCAACAGTAACAAAAGAGATTAACTTAAAAATGAGCAAAAGACCCGAATAGACACCTCATTCAAAATATACAGATGGAAAAAATGCCCATATGAAAAGATGCTCAACATCATATGTCGATAGAGAATTGCAAATTAAAACAGAGCCACCGACACACAGCTATTAGACGGGTTAAATTAAAAAAGCTCATACTGCCCTTCCCAGAGAACATTCTAATAGCTGTGTGGTAGCATCTCATTGTTTTAATGAGATGTTGAATGTCTTTTCATATGCTGTGTTCCAATAAGAGAAACCAGAGTTCCTTGAAGAAATGGCTGAGTCTACTGGGGCGAGAAATGTACAAGATGATCCTGGAGCATAAAAGTGGCAATAAAGAAGAAAATGCCCCAGCCTAAATCCACAGTAATGAGGGTATGCCAAAAGGAAACAGGAACTGACTCAAAGAGCTCATGGCAACCAAAAATGGATCACTTTGAGCAGTAAAGTAGTGTTGACTATAACATAAAGAATGAAATCATTATATGTGAGTAGATATAAATAAATGGAAGTGGACAAATCTGTGCAGAAAAAGTCTAGATAATTTTTATAGATATTCTTCCCTCGAGAAAGTGGAGCATAACTCTCCATTCCTTAAGTATGGAACGTTCATAGCGTGTTGGTCCAAAGAGAACAGTTTGGAAAGGGCCGAAAGTGGTAAAAACTTTAGTGAATAGAACCCTTAAAGATGCTACCTCAGCCAGATGACTCCAGTCACCGTCAGAGGTGATAATTATGTTGATTGTGTGTGCCCTTGGTGAGACGCGATGGCAGTAGAACTTTACCTTTGTGATGAAGCCGCTCAGTCGTGTCCGACTCTTTGCAACCCCATGGACTGTAGTCTACCAGGCTCCTCTGTCCATGGGATTTTCCAGGCAAGAGTACTGGAGTGGGGTGCCATTGCCTTCTCCAGAGGATCTTCCTGACCCAGAGATCAAACCCAGGTCTCCTGCACTGCAGGCAGATGCTTTACCTCTGAGCCACCAGGGAAGCCAACCGTTGTGATGCTCTTCCCCAAAACCCACAGCCCTGGTCTAATCATGAGAAACACGTTAGACAACTCTCAAGTGAGAGACACTGTACAAAATATCTGACTATTACTTCTCAAAACTAGCAAGGTGTAGAAAAGGAATACTGAATATACGATCTTAGCCAATAGGAGGCTGCTGCTGCTGCTAAGTCGCTTCAGTCGTGCCCAACTCTGTGCGACCCCAGAGACGGCAGCCCACCAGGCTCCCCCGTCCCTGGGATTCTCCAGGCAAGAACACTGGAGTGGGTTGCCATTTCCTTCTCCAGTGCATGAAAGTGAAAAGGGAAAGAGAAGTCGCTCAGTCGTGACCGACTCCTAGCGACCCCATGGACTCCATGGGATTTTCCAGGCAAGAGTACTGGAGTGGGGTGCCATTGCCTTCTCCTAGGGAGATATAATGATCAATATTAAATGGGATATCATGAGGAAAAAGGGGATGTATTAGGTTAAAAACTAAGGAAATGTGAATGAAGTATGAATTTTAGTTAATAATAATGTATTAGTTGTAGTTCAATAACTGAGACAACTCTATGTACAAATGAAAGATGTCACTAACAGTGGAAACTGGATATAGGGTATATAGGTACTGCCTTCACTTTTTTTTTTTTGATGATAGTTTTAAAACTAATATAAAAAGCTTATTAAAAAGCAGAAAGCAGGTATCTAGGATCACAGTCAAGCTAAAAGGAAAGGTTTTTTTTTTTTTTTCTTGCCCATATAAAAGTGATTGGACAAAGCTGGGCTTCCTTTGGAAACCGTGTTTGGGAGAGAAGTGTTAACATCATTTAATCACTGTTTTACAACTAAGACATTGTCAGTTTTTGAGAACAGTGGAACATTGGACTTTTGAGCCTTTGGAATGTTCCTTGAAAAGTCCTCAGGGGGTCTGTGGACTCTTTGTTCGAGTTTGGGGAGTGTTTGGGCCTGTCTGTTTTGATTGAGGACAATGTCAGTCAGACTTGTTGTGATGATGGAGACCCCAAACAAAACAAAACAACAATGCTCATCTCCCCATTTTTCTAGATATTTTGCTTTTCAGTTGGTTGTGTTGAAGACGATGCTTTCTATGAGAGACCATGAGAGAGAAAAGACTGTGTCCTTTTTCCCCTTAAATGAGTCCAGAAGGTAGTTCTTGATAAGATCTCCTTGAGAAGAGCGAAACTTCCTTCAGTATTTTCTTTGATTTTAATTTTCTGCTTTTTATGCATACCCCCTCCTCCCACAACATTCCTAGAGAATAACAAAATAAATAACCTACTGACTCTATGGAGCAAGTTTTATAAAACGATCTCTCCTGGTGTCCCAGATGGTAATCTACCTTCAATGCGGGAGACCTGGGTTCAATCCCTGGGTCAGGAAGATGCCCCTTGGAAAAGGGCATGGTAACCCACTCCAGGATTCTTGCCTGTAGAATCCCACTGACAGAGGAGCCTGGCAGGCTACAGTCCATGGGGTCGCAAAGAGTTGGACACAACTGAGTGACTAACACTTTCACACTATGAAAGAAAGAACGCCAACCAAGATTTTGCCTACTATGACTGGACGCATCTAAATATGAATGAAGACAGTCTGCTGGCCTCTCTCACACTGTCTGAAGTTGCAAATAGGTGCAGCTGCTACAGAACTCATCATTCATGGAGTTGTTGGCTTTAAGTATATTCTGAAAACAGTTGATGCTTCCTTGAAAGCCTGGAGGAATACAATGCAACAAAATATTTCTCTTGCACTGAGGATTTTGGCTGCCATTTATCTATACCCTCACCTATTTCTGATTTTAAAAAATATTTTATTGTTCTTATTTTAATTTCTTGGCTGTGCCACACAGTGTGTGGGATCTTAGGGCCTGCCCAGGAATTGAACCCACATCCCTTGCATTGGAAGCACAGTCTTAACCACTGGATCACTAGGGAAGTTTCGGATCATTATTTTTTTAATCATAGTGGTGGGTTGGTTTCCTGAAACCTATGCATATGAGGAAAGTAAGAGAACTAGGGTACAATGAAAGATTGTGTATCAAGAATAGAATCCATGTCATGTTCCTTTTGGAGTGAGACACAGAATAAATTAATCAATACCAATTAAAATATGAAGGGTATAATAGTGTCAGAGTGAAATACTGTGGTAATTCTTTATAGGCTATAAAGAGCTATGGAAATAGAAACTAACATCAATAAATGCTGAAGGAATGCTTTGAAACATTTTAACTGGTCAATATGAGAGCAAGTCACGACTGTATCGACTTTTAATTTCCATTATTACAAAGAGGCTTTGTACTTAATCATCTTTCTTTACCAACAACCTAGCCTCTGCTCCTCTGCTCTGAAGATATCACTGGTAACAGGGATGGTTCAGCCTCTTAGCTATATGTCCCTCAGGAGTCCCTTTACCTAAACGTACGTTTTCCCATCTTCAAGATGAAGATAATAATCTGGGATCTGTAGAATCATTATGGAGATTCATCATTTTATTCATAAAGCTCTTTATTTCATGACTTCATGTAGTTGCTTTGTAAGGAGCTCCGTCACTGTGGCAGTTTAATTGACAGTAGTTTAAAAAGATTGTGATTTTTTCTTCCTAAATCCTATTTTAAAATAGGAAATAGAAGATATTTTAGGATCATGAAGTAGAAGCAGTTGCTTAGTTTGTTTAAAATATATGGAGTACTTTAGATTTTGTAAATGCACTCTAAAGTAATATCGGGATGCTCGATGCTCTGTATTTAATCCTGAAACCTAGTCATTTAAAGAGGAATGCTGGGTCTGCCTGGATGCAGACTTGAATACCAGATTTCACATTTGGTCATTTATTTGGGTTCTGAAAAAGAAGTGTTCATTATTTTTTTCCTGAAAGAACATCAACACCAACTCAGACCTGAAACCTCTCTGCATCCTTACAACATATTCCTTGCTTTTCTAACAGAGAATTAAAAAAATAAAACAGATGTCCTTTTGAATGCCCCCCCCCAAAAAAGAGTCAAAATCAAAATGAAACTGTTAGAAACAGTACTTCCAACATTTTTGCAGAGTAGAAAAAATAGTCTTCAGCAGATCCATTCTCTGCTTGATATTGTCTCGGTGAACTTTCCTTCAGCTTTCTTTTCAAGGCTGGGACTAGGATGAGGGTGAAATGTGTAACAGCAGGTGGCCCTTAATTCTGACAAACCCCAACCATCCTGTCATGTTTTAATGATTCTGTTGCAGGTGTGAAAAGTTTTTCTTCTCCTCCTTTTTATAACTTTAGCATACGTTGAGTTATTTTTGTTGCAACAGCATGATAAATTTCTCTACTTTTCATTTGAAACTAGATTCACTTCACCCCCTCTCCATCCCGATCTTCTTAGTTAAAAATTACTTGAATATTACCATGGGCATTTTGTATTGAAGGGCTTATGGGCTTGGGGGCAAATCTTTATAGATTACCTTGGTTGCTGTACGGGCACTCCCCCAGCCTATCTGGAGATTGCCTTTTCCCATTCCATTTCATGGATTTTCCATTGGCCATGTATAGTGTCCCTATGGAAGATGGCACCAAAGTTGGGGCCCTCCTTTAAAGAATTTAGAATTGTATACTTACACATATATATGGAATTTAGAATGATGGTAATGATAAACCTGTACGCAAGACAGCAAAAGAGACATAGATGTATAGAATGGCCTTTTGGACTCTGTGGGAGAGGGAGAGGGTGGGATGGGTTGGCAGAGTGGCAATGTAACATGTATGATATCATAAGTGAAACGAACCGCCAGTCTAGCTTTGATGCAGGATGCAGGATGCCTGGGACTGATGCACGGGGATAATCCAGAGAGAAGGTGTGGGGCGGGAGGGGGGAGGTGGGGGTCAGGACTGGGAGTTCATGTACACTTGTGGCTGATTCATGTCAATGTATAGCAAAACGAATACAGTGTTGTAAAGCAAAACAAACTAAAAAATAAAAATCAATTTAAAAAAAAGAATTTAGAATTGTGGCTCAGATTCTATTTTGAATCAACTTGGTCTCACATATGAGAAGGGAGATTTGCTGGAGAGTTACTATCAGTAGATGAAGGAAAGCCGTGTAGGGTGACTCAGATGTCAGAAGGAGATGAAAGATGGCTTGGATTTTCTTTAGTGTTCTAAAATCTTGTTGTACCTTAGGCCAGACTGTTGCCTTTTCTCCTATCTGTGGGAGAGGGAGAGGGTGGGATGGGTTGGCAGAGTGGCAATGTAACATGTATGATATCATAAGTGAAACGAACCGCCAGTCTAGCTTTGATGCAGGATGCAGGATGCCTGGGACTGATGCACGGGGATAATCCAGAGAGAAGGTGTGGGGCGGGAGGGGGGAGGTGGGGGTCAGGACTGGGAGTTCATGTACACTTGTGGCTGATTCATGTCAATGTATAGCAAAACGAATACAGTGTTGTAAAGCAAAACAAACTAAAAAATAAAAATCAATTTAAAAAAAAGAATTTAGAATTGTGGCTCAGATTCTATTTTGAATCAACTTGGTCTCACATATGAGAAGGGAGATTTGCTGGAGAGTTACTGATCAGTAGATGAAGGAAAGCCGTGTAGGGTGACTCAGATGTCAGAAGGAGATGAAAGATGGCTTGGATTTTCTTTAGTGTTCTAAAATCTTGTTGTACCTTAGGCCAGACTGTTGCCTTTTCTCCTGCTGTTGGGTTTCTTAAACCTAAAGTATCCTTTTGCCTGTTTCTTATAACTGAAAGAAACTTGTACTGCAAAAGGATATCTGAGATTCTGTAGCAGTATATTTTAATTTCTACAGCTTTTCTGTCTTGGCATGCCATTCTTTAATAAGTGACATGTCCTCCAAAAACCTCCTGTTGATTTACTTTGGCATGTTCTAACAAGACAAGGTCACAGAACAAGTTGGATTTCCATTTAAATGGTTTTCTTCATTATACTAAAGGGGACAGTTGGGAGGAGGGAAACCACTAACAGTGATGTGACGTCACACAGGACAGCTCTTTCAGAATGTTTAGTTTCGTAGAAATCTGTGTAGTCCATGGAAAGATGATACCTGTGTGATACAGGAAATGGAGTGTAAGGCTTTCAAATTCCTGCCTTGTCATCTCTTGGCCATATGACCTTGAGTGGGTTGTCTGGCATTCCTGAACTTTGGTTTTCTCTTCTGCAAGTGAGAGAAAGTTGATACGAACCACAGAATCATGGTGATGTTCACACCTTTGAGAATGGCAGTAAACGCAATTCCGCTGCACAGTAGACGGTGTGTGGGTCATCTTTCTTGTGCCTGTTCTTGTGTTCAGTAGACCTCTTTCTTGTTTGCCCATAAACAGCTAAGTCTGAGGAATATTGGGCCTCTTCTACTCTCTCTCTGCATAACTACTATGTCTTAAGAGTCTTACAGTGTAATTATCTTAGTGGCACTTCAGTATATCCTGAATCTCCCTTGGTTCTCTAGACACACCTAATAACTGGACTTTTATAGAGAGAATAAAGTAAAGGTGGCTTTAAGACCAAACACTTTGGGAGAATGTTGAAGCAAAATCTGATTTCTTTACTTTGGAACTTCTCAGAATTTTTAATATGCTCTTTCCTTGGTAAATATCCTGAAATAGAATTTAGTATCCGAAATTCCCTACCATATTTGATCTGCAAGAGCCTTTCTTCAAGATACATGTTATGGGACAAAAATGGTGAAGAAGAAGAGTTTTGTTTTTGTTTCTTTTTAGGGGAAAAAAAATCTTTGTGAATTAAGTGTATATAAAACTCAGAGTTGATGAGGTATATTTGGCTTGACGTATCTGTGCTTTTTAAACTAGTGATGGTTTTCTCCTGGTAACCCTTTTGGGACGTTTACAATTGTTAAGTGAAAAGATGGCCTTCACCACAAGTGGTATACACTGAATAAGCAAGTGGGAATCAGAAACTTCAGTTGCATCTTTGGCACTAATCAACCCCTTGCCCTTCCTCAATTCTCTTAAATTCTTCCCTAGTAGAAATATCTCCTTTCGCTGTTCTGTAAAGTAGATCATTGGAGCACTTTATGTTAAATCTAAGTCTACAAGGCTACAACTTGGTGTGAAACCAAATCTAATCTCCATTCCCATAACTCAGACTGTTTGTCTTGAATGGTACTGTTAACTCTGAGTGGTACATTAGCAACCAAACATGCTTGGGGACTTTCATTGTCTCCTCTCAGATTCACTGCCCTGACTCAGTCCAACTTGTACCAAAAGTGACTGGGATCCAGCAAAGGAAATAATGCTATTTTTGTTGGAATCATTTCTAGGGGGAAACAAACAAACTAACAAACAAAAAAAAACCTTGGTCAAAAGAGAGCTCTTGATCTGAACCTTCGAAAGATGAGACTGTCATAGGTTTGGCATAATTATCTCTCAGCTGACATCGTTGCATGCAGTCATATAGTATTACCTTAGGAAGTGATTCAAAAATCACTCATCTCAAGGTGCAAAACATCAGTGCTAAAGTCTGTACTTTCAATAAACACCTTCCTCAATGGTGTGTTGTGAGGTGGAATTTGTCTGTTTCCCAGCCCTGCTAAGCCCGTTCTGTTCTGACCTACTGCTGTGTGAAGGGACTGCATTTAGAAGCATAGCCTATCCTTCAGGTTTTGTTTCATCATGTTTTTTAATTGGAAACTACAGTGTTAGGGAGAAATTGATTATAAGTGATTCCTCTGGGTTACAAATATCTCTGTTAATACATTCAGTTTTGTCTCAGTCCATTGTGCAAGTACATTTATCAATCATTTTAATTTTTTCTGCATTAAGCAACTCACTGCTGTCAGATTCTAGGTCAAGTTTCCTAGCCTTTTTTTTTTTTTTTTTTTTTTTAGTTTGGTCTTGGCTTCTTGTATCATTTTCCCCTCCTTTTATTTAATAGCAAGTGTTTAGTTTTCTGTGTAGCCTTTCTAGTTCCTGGGATGTGTATAATTTGTGATTTTGTACATAAGTTCACAGAGGTCCTTGTGAGCTGCTTGGGCATGCTTTCTCCCTTCTGATTTTTCATCATCTTCTCCCTGGGAGCATCCCATCTTCTTATGAACTTTTCATTGCCTCTTGATATCTTATTTTTTAATTTGTTTCCTGTTCCTGACCTTCTCCTTTGGATCGCTTGCTCTTGCTTTGCTTTCCTCATTTTCTTTCCATGACCTCTCTTCTCGCAGTTTGAAGACTCAGAAAGCAAGAGGGATTCTCATTTCTAAGGAACCAATTTTATGACTCAACACAGAAGTCCCAGCTGGATGCCCAGTGACACAAGATCACCACAGCTCTTTTAAACCAGCTTCCTAAATATGTGAAATGTCGTAATGTTCCTGTTCGCATCTACCCATACTCATCTCTGTTAGATGGCAGCCTCCTGGGGAAAGCTGATGCCGCAAGCCTTTTGCAAATCCCTGGGACTCCAGCCACCAGCCTCACCATGAGCTCTCTGGTTTACTTGCCTTGTATCTTCCTCACCTTGATTGCCTAGAGGATCGTCTCTTTCCATGTGGCAGTCACCAGATGTTTATTTATATGTTGAAAGGCCTCAAAATTTGTGGAATTATCATTTCAACACTTTCATAAGGCTATTTTGATTGTCTTTATGAAAAGCAGTTAAGTTTTGCTTGAGAGTATTTCCACTTCTTTGCTTGTTAATATCTGACTAGTCCACAGAGATTATCCCCTGGGCTTTGTCAAGGTCACTGTTTCTCTCAAGCTTCTCTGTCCAATTATAGTAACTACTTGTCACATGGTACTATTTAAATTTAAACCTAAATAGGTAACTATTGAGTAAAATACATTTTTTGTTTAGTATCTTTAGCCCTATTTCTCATACTCAAGATGTACATGTGTCTAGTGGCTCTCATTTGGGACAGAACAAATATAGAATGTTTCTGTTATCACAGAAGGTTCTGTTGAAGTGCTCTGCTAAAGACTGAGTCATGTTTCATCTGAGTTGAATCAAGTCATTAACATTCATCCAGTCCACTGGCTTCTGCTAGCTTTAAGGTATGCCATTGTTAGTTGCTTTGAGTCCTATTAATACTTTGACTTCTAAGTCGGTGACTGCTTTGTTGGTGATTCCGTTTTTTCCTAGCTTTGTTGAGATATAATTGACATGTAACATTGTTTAAATTACAATGTGATGATTTCATATACACATAGTTTGTGAAATAATTACAATAGAGTTAGTGAACACCTCCATCAACTCATACAATAACTATTTTTTTTTTTTTTTGGTGTGATGAGAACATTTAAAGTTTACTCTTGGCACATCCATGGTATAGAATAAAATATTGTTAACTATAATGGAAATTTGTTATCCTTTGTCCACCATTCCCGCATTTTCCCCATCCCTAAGCCCCTGCCAACCACCCTTATACACTCCTGTGAGATCAGCTGTTTTAGATTCCACATATAAGTTGTGTCTTACTGTGTCTGAGTTATTTCACTTTGCATAATTTCCTCAGTGTTTCTCCATATTGTCATAAATGACAGGATGTCTTTCTTTCTCATGGCTGAATAATAATTCAGTGTTTACACATACCGAATCTTCTTCTTCCATTCATCCAAAGATAGACATTTAAGCTGTTACCTTATCTTGGCTATTATAAGTAACGCTGCATTTAGTGTAGGGTCTCTCGTGCCTTTTTGAGGTCACGGTTTGATTTCCTTTGCTATATACCCAGCAGTGGGGTTGCTGCATCATGTGATAGTCATATTTTTAATTTTTTGAGAAACTTCCATACTGTTTTCCACAGCGGTGATACCAGTTTACATTCTTGACAGTAGTGTGCAAAGGGTTCTCTTTTCGCTACATCCTTGCCAACACATAATCTCTTGTCTGTTTTTTGGTGATAGTCATTCTAACAGGGACGAGGTGACATCTCATTGTCTCCTGTTGCTTTTTCTTTTCTTAGTCTAAGCTAAAAGTTTGTAATTTTGTTTTATCTTTTCTGAAAAACAGCTTTAGATTTTGTGTTTTTTTGTTTGTTTGTTTGTTTTCTGTTTTTTTCTCTTTTCCACCATTGTTTGTCTGGTCTCAGTTTATTTCTGCTCTAATTTTTGTTATTTCCTTCCTTTTCCTAACTTCAGATTCTGTTCGAATTTTTTTAGTTCTTGGGATGTAATGCTAGGTTATTTGAGATGTTTTTATTTTCTTATATTTATTTATTGCTATAAATTTCTCCCAAAGAACTGCTTTTGTAGCACCCTGTAGATCTTGATGTGTCTGTGATTCTGTTTTCATTTGTTTTGAGTTTTTTTGTTTTTTTGTTTTTTTACTTTTCTCTTTGCTGGTTGGTTATTCAGAGTGGTACTGGTTAGTTGCCGCATGGCGTTAGATTGCTCAGCTTTCCTCCTGTTAGTTAGCAATGTCATAGCACTTTAACATGACTTGGTGTGATTTCCCTCTTCTTAAATTGCTGACTAGTTTTGTACTAATGCCATCTTATTGTTTCTAGCTCTTTTGTAATTATCCTGTTCCTTCCTTCCTTCCTTACTGTCCTTTTATTGTGAATTGATGACTTTCTGTAGTGGTATGTTTTGATTCACTTCTCTTTATCCTTTGTGTGTCTGCTACAGGTTTTTGCTTTGGGATTATTATTAGGCTTATATAAGGGATCTTATAGATATAACTGTAAGTTAGTTATAGTCTATTTTATGCTGATAAGACCTTACTTTCGATCACAAACAAAACTTTACTCTTTCATTCTCTCTCTTTTATGTGTTTGATGTCCCCGTTTACCTCTTTTTATATGGTGTATTCATTAACAAATTATTGTAGATACAGTTATTTTAATACTTTTCCTCATTAGTCTTTTTACTAATGTGGTTAACACACTGCTGTATTGGAGTATTCTGAATTTTACTGTGTACATACCTTTTTCAGTGTGTAATATATTTTCATGTTATTAATGTCCTTTTGTTCCATCTTGAAGAACTCCTTTTAGCATTTAGTGATACCCTAATTCTTAAAGGAGATGAAAGTTTTCACCCTGTTGCACCTCTGAATAATTGTGCATTTCCTATCTTCATCATCCTTTGTAGAATATATAATAAACTAAAATTTTGTCTGCTATCTGCTCTCTTTTTTTCCTGGGGTATACTTTATAATTTTGCTAACATTACTATTTAGACCTTCCAAGGAGCCAATATATTGTGTAAAACTGATTTAGTCTTTTTGTTTAGTTTTACCTTTTCCCACCTCCTCTCCACATCTTTCAGTTTCTAAGATACCAAACTAGGAAGAGTTCATGTGTGGAATTACGGCATTATCTCAGGCCCTGACATACCCCATAGCATAAGCTAAGTACCAGCGATCATTTCCAAGCTGGTAACAGAAGGTTCACCCTGCTCAAAATTTCATATTTTCCTCTTTAGGTGCTCAGGTGACATTAGTTTTATATTTAATGTAGCAAAATGTCTAGCTTAGCTTTGCATAGTTTTACTGTGCAGACATCCAGTGTACTGTGCCCTGATTATCTAGGTTCTAAAACTTCATGTTAATAAACAGCCCTTTGGGGAAAGGCAGGGATTTTTATTAACATACAGCATTACCATTATTGGGTTCCCTGAGTAGGTTGACATAGTGTCATTGTTACAGAAGATAAACTTTGAAGGAACATTTGTGGAGCAGCTGACAAAGGATGTTAGAACAATAGCTCAGGATGTCATGGTGGCTTAATCATTACCCACCCCATCCTCTCATTCAGCCAGTCAAGCTTTATTTCTTAAACTTTACTACATGCCAGGCACTGTTTTCTACTGGGGTGATTCAAAGGCTAGAGGAAACAATGGCAATGAAAAAAAGAGAGTGCCGTGATGAAGGGGAAAAGTAAAGGCCTACGCCCTAGACCTGTGACCTGTGTAGCTGCCCAGGTTTAGAAGAGTCCCCCACTTGGCTCAATGCCCACTGTAACTGCCTTGATATTTTTAAGAATTTTAAACAAGAGGCCCCAGATTTTCATTTTGTACCGAGCTTTCCAAATTATGTTGCCCATTTTGGAACAGTATTGTAGTGGGACGTGAGAGGGTTCCTTAGTCCTGATGTGAAGGATTTGGAAAGGCATCCTGGAGGAAGTGACATCTGCATTGAGATGTGAAGGGGAAACAATTGGTCCAACAAAGAACAGTGACAGAGAGAACCTCATAACAAGCTGTGGGTGGACATGGCAGAGCCGTAATGTTGCTGGTGAGTTTCACCAAACTATTATGCCTCCATCTTTTTTTGTTGTTGTTATTTTTATTTATTTATTTGGATGCACTGGGTCTTAGTTGTGGCACATGGGATTTTTAGTTGCAGCATGTGGGATCTAGTTCCTTGACCACGGATTGTACTGGGTCCCTAGCATTGGGAGCATGGAGTCTTAGCCACTGGACACCAGGAAAGTCCCTTTGCCACCATCTTCCTCTTGGAAATGTACTTGTCTCATGGACCTACCCTTAGAGGCCAACAGTTTTTACCCTGTGATTTCTCTTTGTATGGGCTTCTCTGATAGCTCAGTTGGTAAAGAATCTGCCTGCAATGCAGGAGACCCCAGTTTGATTCCTGGGTCGGGAAGATCTGCTGGAGAAGGGATAGGCTACCCACTCCAGTATTCTTGGGCTTCCCTTGTGGGTCAGCTGGTAAAGAATCCACCTGCACTGCAGGAGACGTGGGTTCGATTCCTGGGTTGGGAAGATCCCCTGGAGAAGGAAACGGCTACCCACTCCAGTATTCTGGCCTGGAGAATCCCATGGACTGTAGAGTCCTTGGGTCACAGAGTCAGACGTGAATGAACGTCTTTCACTCGTTCTTTGTATGGCTTTCTTCAGACATGATCTATAAGATTGATCAGGCTCTAACATATGACTTTTTTCATAGGCACAGTTTACAACCCAAATGTTGACAAGGGCCTATTGAGTGAATGAACAATTAATTAAGTAGGACTTCTGAGGTCTGTGATACACTGAAAAGACTTTCTTCCTTCAAGGGTTCAAAGCACATGGCAAACTAGGCCAGAACTTTCATTACTCCAAAGAGAGTAAGAAGCCTGAATTCTTACATAAAAATTTCTCATTTTGTATTAGCTACTAATGTAAAACATTTACACATACTCATGGCCAAATAGAACTTGTCTGTTGGCCACATATTATCCTTGATAACAGCATGTAAACCCTAAAATCCTTTCTGAGAACTAGAAATAGGCTTCCCTGGTGGCTCAGAGGTTAAAGTGTCTGCCTCCAATGCGGGAGACCCAGGTTCAATCCCTGGGTCGGGAAGATCCCCTGGAGAAGGAAATGGCAACCCACTCCAGTATTCTTGCCTGGAGAATCCCATGGACTGAGGAGCCTGGTGGGCTGCAGTCTATAGGGTCACAAGAGTCAGACACGACTCAGTGACTTTACTTACTTACTTACTTCTTTACAGATATAGGCTCCCTGTACAGGGGGCTGATTTCATTTTTTCCATTTTCATTTTCAAAAGATAACCTTCACATCAGGCTTGGAAACAGCCTTTTATATAGGTTAGAGATTATAAACATGTACCTTGATACCACACACCACATAAAAATTAATCCAAAGTAGATTAATGACTAAATATAACATCTAAAACCATAAAAGTATTAGTGGAAAAAACATGAAAAATCATCATGACCTTGGATTTGATGATGGATTCTTCTATGTGATACCAAAAGCATAGGCAGCGATCCTTCAGCTCTACCATCTCCCACCTCTTTCCCTCCTCCAGCCAGTAACTTCTTCCCTGTTCACTCAATGTCAGCCCCTGCATGCCAGCTGCTATACTGTATTGTTCAAGGTGATATACTGTATGACTAAAAGTGTGGGTTTTTTTTATTTTTTGTGTTTGCTTTTTATGTGTTATTTCTGTGAAATGTATTATAAGCCTATTACAGTACAGTTAGTTGGGTACTGGGGCTTCTGAGGTGGTGCTCGTTGTAAAGAATCCACCTGCCAGTGCAGGAGACATAAGAGATGAGGGTTCGATCCCTGGGTCAGGAAGATCCCCTGGAGGAGGGCAGGCAACCCACTCCAGTATTCTTTCCTGGAGAATCCCATGGACAGAGGACTCTGGCAGAATATGCTTCACAGGGTCACAAACAGTTGGACATGACTGATGCAACTTAGCACAGCAGAGAGTTGAGTGCCTAGACTAACTTTGTTGGACTTGTAAACAAATTGGACTTACAAATGCACTCTCAGAAGGAAGCTTATTTTGTATNCAAGTCAATGAAGGATCCACCTGCCAATGCAGGAGATGCAGGTTCGATCCCTGGGTTGGGAAGATCCCCTGGAGAAGGAAATGGCAACCCACTCCAGTATTCTTCTCTGGGAAATCCCATGGACAGAGGAGTCTGGCTGACTACAGTCCATGGAGTCCCAAAAGTGTCACACATGTCTTAGCAACGAAACAAAACAAAAACCCTCTATCACCACCTCTCAGCCCTACTTTCTTGTGTGATACCTGTATTCTCTGAAAGTTTTGTCTTTTATGACAACAAAAATGGTCACCTGTCTATAGGCCTAGCTGTCACCCAGTCTATCTCGAACTATCATGTTAAACCATCATCAAGGAAACCTCTCTTCTAATAGCTTCCACACAGTCTCTTAGACCATCTCTTATGGGGGGAGGAAGTCAGAGGAGGGCATGTTTCTCTCTGATCTTGTGCTTGGAAGCCCCCCCCTCAAATTGTATGAATTAAGAGTAAACAAAATACGATTTTCGCCAAGGGAATGACTGCTGATAGATGAATTGATGCTGGATAATTAGAAACAGAGCATGTCCATTCAGTGTAGCATTACAATTTCTGGCATTTGTGCTACTTCGTTTTATTTTCTTGCTTCTTGAAGCAGATTTACAGATTAATACGATAGGTTATTGCTGTTAGCATTTCTATTCTTCGTTTTGCCTCCTGGGGATTATGTTTTCCCTCTGCTGCATTTTTACGCTGAAGTGTGAGTGGCCATGTGGATCCATGTTCTTCTAACAGCTTAAATATTTCTGCTGAATATCAGGAGGCAACCTGGTTTCTCCTCCCCAGAGGGCTTTTGTGTCCTAAAGATGTGTAAGAGCCCCTACTGTCTTTGACCCTTTATTGATTTGAGACATTACTTCCTGAAATATACTGAGGATTATCCTAACCTTTGATGGGAGAACATGGATAGTGATGTTATAAGGGACTTAATACTTTTCTGTTTCTCTGTGGAGTTAGAAAGATTATCTCAATTTGGCTTATAGTTTGTCAGTTTTTGAAAAGTGATTACTCCCCCAAAAAAGTTTTCAGATTTTTGTTACACTTTGCCTTGCCATCCACTGAAGCAAAGAATGCTGTATGTGAATTTTATGAAACAGAAAACATACTTTTGCAGCTTTTATCCATCTTTCTTTTCCTATACACAATGCATGTTTATTTTTACATTATTTGGGAGGCCCCAAATAATCACATTGTTTTCAAGGGTATTATAGTACCCCACAAGGATTTTTTTAGATTCTTTGTGCACATTCCATTTCATTAGAATTCCTTTTGGTCTTTGGATTTAGATTTGTAAAATGGAAAGAACAGGGGCAGGGAAAGTCATGGACTGACTTGTCTGCACATTTTTCCATGACTCTGGTCCTCATGATTTTGGGCAGTCTTTCATTAGCTGAGGAAGAGTGCTGACCCAAAGCATTTTTTGTGTTTGGCTGCAAAGACGCCAGTGACAATGTAGGTCATCCATGCACCTTTACCCCATTTTCAAAGAATCTTCCGTGTTTCAAGTACTCCTGAAGGTGCTTGAAGTTAGAGAATAGCATCACACATCCTGCTACGGTCAAGTCAGTGGTTACAGTTTGATGTCTGCTGGGGTTTACAGGTCTTTCACCCAACTTTAAACAGGATTCACCAGAGCAGAGGAGAAAAGGAAGCATCTGCAGGGGCTGGACTGCTGTGGGAGAAAGTATCAATCATTATAGAAATAACCTACAACCTCTCAGCTTCACTGTGTGATGCCATTGACAAGTCACAGGATAGATTTCGTTGCCCAACATAAAAATAATGACATGGATGAAATGCAGGCTAAAGTTCTCAGTCTCACCTTCCAAAATGAAGCCTCTTCCTTTATTATTTTATCATCCATGAAAGTAAAGCCAGTGACTAAACCTCTATGAATTAGTAGATTTTCTTTCCCCCTCCCTTAATTCCCCCACTCTGAGCTCAGGCAACCTCTGGCAGTAAGGCAGTGGATACCTGCTACTCTGAGATCATTTACAGAGACGATTCCTCTTTGAGTTCTGGCGAGATATGCCCCAAAGTGGTCCTTCACCTTGGAGCTGGCAAGCACAGGTCATTAGCTTGATGGTTGGCATTGGCAGAGATCCACTGACAAGAGCCTTGCATAATCAGAGTGCTCATGAAAACTGTTTGTAGACAGTGTACTTGAAAATGAAGGGTGAAATCTGTTCCATGTGTTTGATTCATTCCATCAGCCTAATGGTCATAGAGAAGAGGTGGAAGATGACTCTCTGGAGGCATGAAGCCTGTCTTCTGTTTCATTCATTCTTCTGAAAGGGGATTCTCAAGTGTTTATTGCCAGTTCTTCCCGCGTTGAATGCCAGTGAGTGCTGACTAGGGATTTTTGGAGCCTCTGTCACTGTGATTACCAAATGGGAAATAAATTGCTGGTTAACCATAGGGACTTGATCAGTTCAGCAAGATCTGATAATAAATTTAAATTCCAATAAACGTTAATAGCTAAAGTAGAACTCTGAGAAAATCTTCATTTTCATAGTAGAATAAGCAGCAGGAGATAGATTTTCCATGAAGTCCATGACAATCGAACATTTTATTTATAAATAACGCAATATTGTTACCTGCAAATTAACCGCTGTCCTCCTTCAACGTTATTGTGATGTCCAAGTAACCTGTAAGTTCTATGCTTCTAATTCAATTCATTGATGTTTGTTGGATTACAAGTATTACTGATGATGCTGGTGATAATAAAAAAATAAAAGTATTTATTGATAAACAGACACATTTCAAAATGTAAACATACATGTATGTATATGTGTAATGTTTTTTATATATATATATATATGTATGTACAGAGATACACACACTTTGATTTAGAATGCCTTTCAGAACACCAAAAGAGACGTTTCAGACTAGTAAATAGCATATTTCTCATTAAACAAATATTTATTGAGCCTGTACTGATATTGTTCCAGGAGCTGTAGACACATATGGGGTTTATAGTAAGGGTAACTATCACAAATTACTTAAATGTTTTCATGTTAGTATTAAGACTAACACTGAGTAGGTTATGGGATAGGGAGTGGAGGCAGAAAGGAGCAGCAGCACTCTGGCACAGTTGAAGGCTCCCGCGTGTGAGTAAACTGGGGTGGGAGGGGAGCCCCCCAGGCAGGACTAACTCATGCAAGGCACTGGGTGTATCTGACGTATCAGAAGAGCTGCAGGTGGTCTCGCAGGAGTAAAGTGCTGGGCTCTTGGCCACACTGACACAAGTCACCTCTCCTCTCTTCGGGACAAATCATTTTCACAGATCTTCCTGCTCTTCCTCTCTGCTTCTCACCCCTTTGAAAAATCTTTGTTGTTAACTGAAGCTGATAAGTCACTGCCTTAAGCCACTATCCTCACTAACCCTAGCCAAATAAAATGGAAATTTACTTAGGCAAAAGGAAAACAAAAGTATGTTTTGCATTGTTTTTACATTTAGAGGAAAAACTCAAGACAGGAAGGCTTACAGTTTTCTTTTTTTCTCTTTTTTCCCTGTCCAGACATCTTTGGCTTTTGAAGAGCTAAAATGCGATGCTTGTTGAGTTCAGAGTCTTGAGGTTGATGGCTTGGGTTCAGCTTTGCTACTTCACCAATCTTTGTGTAACTGTGAGCCTTAATTTCCTCTTCTTTACATTGGGACGAGTAATAGTACCTTATTCTGAGGGTAAGAATGAGGATTAAATAATGACATAGGCCATGGGCAGTGCTTAGCACAGTACTAAATCCTAATCCTGCGGACAAGTATCCCTGCAGACTTGAAATAGAAACCAAAGGTGAATATACTTTCTAGTTCTTACATAGGTATAAGGTGAAGTCGCTCAGTCATGTCCGACTCTTTGCGACCCCATGGACTGTAGCCCACCAGGCTCCTCAGTCCATGGAATTTTCCAGGCAAGAGTACTGGGTGGGTTGCCGTTTCCTTCTCCAGAGGATCTTCCCAACCCAGGGATCAAACCCAGGTCTCCCGCACTGCAGGCAGACGCTTTAACCTCTGAGCCACCAGTGTGTAAAGTAGTCAATGTGTACCTTGGAATAATTGGCATGAAGTCTGAACCTTTCAGATTTGTAACTCACCCTCCAAACCCTTCCTCAAGAATCCTCTTCTCCTTCCTTACACTCCTACGGGATGCTCCTCATACCTCGTACCTCTCCTCATCACCTTGTACACCGGCATTTCTAGGTTGTTTTTTTTTTTTAATCAGCCCAAATTAAGTAAAATCAAATCTTTAAGACAAAAACCAGACAATGACAGCCACTGCTGTTTGATTCTGATGATTTAAGTGTCATAATACTGGAGGGATAAGGAAAAGCCTGTATTGTAGATTTCCCATGGTGAGTATAGAGATAAATAGACCTTGCGTGTGTGCATGCTAAGTCACTTCAGTCGTATCTGACTCTCTGCTACCCCACGGACTATATCCCACCAGGCTCCTCTGTCCATGGAATTCTCCAGGCAGGAATACTGGAGTGGGTTGATATGTCCTCCTGCAGGGATCTTCCTGACCCAGGGATTGAACCAAGTCTGTTAGCAGGCGAGTTCTGTACCACTAATGCCGCCTGGGAAGCCCTAAATGGGCCTTAGATACTTGTAATGTGGGTTTCTACTAAGCAGTAGGTAAGAAGAGCAAAGTAGATATGTATTTATAGAAAGATGCCCAAGAGGTTGAAGAAAAAGTAGTCGCTTTGTGTGTGTCTGATCCTCTTTTTGTCATTTGTTGTTGTTGTTTTGTTGCTAAAGTCATGTCCTAGCTCCTCTGTTCATGGGATTTCTCAGGCAAGAATACTAGAGTGGGTTGCTATTTCCTTCTCCAGGGTATCTTCCTGACCCAGGTGTCGAACTTGCATCTCCTGCTTGGCATGGGGTTCCCTTACCATTAAGCCACCAGGGAAGCTTATATCATACACACCCTGAAATTGTGCACCAAGCCACCTCCAAGTAGTGTGGAATCTATGTTTTTCTTATTATGCTATTCTGTACTGTTTGAAATTTTTTCCAACAAACATTTTATGGTTTCTGAGCGTATTTATATTTGTATTTTAGTCCTTGTGAGTAGTAAATGGTGAGGAAAACTTGAGTATCTCTTAGGAGGGTAGGAGAGTGTAGGAGTGCTTTTTTTCCTTCCCTTATCTGAGAAAAACATAATCTCATGTGACATCCTTTGTCTTCATTTTTGTAGACCTGACAAGCTATTGAGTCTTTTGCAAAACTGTATGGCCTCTTACATTATTCTGAGTAATGCCCACCTATAACCAGTTAGAAATAAAATCACTCATGACAATGAGCTATATGCACTTTGAATTTCTGGAAGTAACATTAATGGTGTCCCCTACACACCTCAGTGGCTCCCACTCATGCTTTGGTTTCATTTTTTTAATTCTTAAGTAAGTATAGCACTTTGCAGATAACAGTTGTGCTAAAGGCACTGGAGTTTGCCGGCACTCAGTGAGTCAGTGGGCACATGAAAAGTGTTCTGGTGATGGAATGCTGCTGCTGCTGCTGCTAAGTGACTTCAGTCGTGTCTGACTCTATGCGACCCCATAGACGGCAGCCCACCAGGCTCCGCCGTCCCTGGGATTCTCCAGGCAACAACACTGGAGTGGGTTGCCATTGCCTTCTCCAGTGATGGAGTGCAGGGCCTGGAAAATACAGGGTGGACCCTCAGACAGGAATTCATTCACTCAGCCAAGACTAGGCGAGCATGTGTTCTGCATGAGATGGTCCTCGGCTCAGGTCAGGAGCATCATCAGCTTGCCTGAAACAGCAGGGTTTCCTAGTAACACTGAGCTCGTCATCTGCCTTCCCTTGTCTCATAGTCCGCGCCACTCCCCTCTCACTTCCATCTGGCTTAATTAACTCGTGGGTTATCCGCCTGACTCTTGAAAATATATGGGTTTCTGATCACCAAATGGGTTTCTGATCACTAATCTAAACTTGCTAAGCACTTAAATCAATCTGAATAAAACTTGCTTTTGCTTTGTGACCCTGTGTGGCATTTCAAACTCCTGGATTGTTTTTATCTGGGTTATTTGTCCTAGAAAATTGGTGTTTGAAGTGTCAACGTGGCAGAGCAATAGGGGTGTCTCAAGAGTTAAATCAGCATGGCAGTGTAATTGGTCAAAGAGAAACTTTGTTGAAGACAGAATTCTGCTAGCAGTGTGCCCTGCAACTACCCCAGAGCAGGGGTGTAGCTGCTGGCAGGAGATCACTCATGCAGGGCTGGCAAACACCGTCAGAGGCAGACTCAAGATCCCTGAACACACCTGTAGACCAGATAATGAACTTGATATCTTTATAGAAATGCTCTTCTTTTCTGCATCTTTTTTTTTTTTTTGACCAATTACTTTCAATAATGATGGCAAGCCTGCATCTCTTCCTGACTGCGTTAGAGATTATAATGTCAAAGGGCTTTTGTAATGTCTCCTGTGTCTTAATAAACCTGTCAGCTGAGGTTATGTTATTTTCTCACTTCCATCAGGGAGGCAAGGGATGGTGAGGCAGAGATGCCAGGTTGTCGGGTTGGTGTGGTGTGCCATACGCGGTCCGAGCAGTGCCATGGCTGCATGGGAACACTTGGCACAGAACAGGCTCTTGTTTTAATCAGGAGACCACTGACGTTTTGGTGGGATGTCATTCTGTAATCTTCGTGTGCCATCACGAGCCCTGTTAATAACCTCAGCCCACTCCTTCAGCAGGAAGTTCTCTTGATATTCATTTGGCTAGTATCCATCCTGCCCAGAGCCCAAATATGGGAGCATTATTTTCCTGTTCCAGAAAGCTTCAGCCATTGTCCAATCATTTAAAAATGTTTTTATTTTAATTTTAGTTATTTTATTTTGGCTCTGCTGGATCTTTGTTCCTGCTTTCCTCCAGTAGTGGTGAGTGGGGGCTACTCTAATTGGGGTGCGTGGGCGACCTCTCTTCCTGCAGAGCAACAAGGGCTCCTGGGCTTGCAGGCTTCAGTAGCTGTGGTCCTGGGCTCTAGAGCACAGGCTCGACAGGTGTGGCATGTGGACTTACTTGCTCCTTGGCATGTGAGATCCTTCTGCACCAGTGATTGAACCCGTGTCTCCTGCATTGGCAGGCGGATTCTTTATCACTGAACCACCAGGGAAGCCCAGCAATTGTCCAGTAAGTTTTGACTTAAGTATATGATAATCGACTGGGTACAAATTCAAAAAGTCTTTGTTTTTTCTTGGAATCCCACTTGAGCCAGGTACTACCCTGAACAGTGGGTGGATACGGGTAAACAAATGCCAACACTTTCCACACCTTCGTGGGATTCACTGTCAAGTTACTGAAATGGTCATGTTAGCACATAAACCAGTACATGGGGATGCACTGGGGTCAAATAACCACATAAACAAGTGCAGGTCGATGCTCTGTAGGTGAGGCAAGCTCTCAGCTGGAAGTGACTTGGCTTCCCAGGGTTGTTTGACAATGTCTGGAGACTTCTTTGGTTGTTAAAACTGAGAGGTGCGTGCTTCTAGCATCTTGTGAATACTGCTAACTTTCTGTGAGTACTAAGTTACTTCATTCATGTCTGACTCTTCGCAGCCCTATGAACTGTAGCCCGCCAAGCTCCTCTGTCCATGGGATTCTCCAGACAAGAATACTGAAGTGGGTTTCCAACCATTTTCTTCTCTGGGTGATCTTCCTGACCTAGGGATCGAACCCACGTCTCTTATGTCTCCTGTATTGGCAGGCTAACCTTCCACACTGGACAAGATAGACCCCACACCAAGGAATTGCCTGGCCCCACTAGCAGCAACGCCTAGGCTGCAGAACTGCTCTGGAGCATGGGAAACAGGCCAGGGATGACAAGGAGGCTTCCTTATTGGAGTTTTGAAGGATGGGTAGGAGTTAGCAGGGTGGCAGTGATGGGTGGGAAAGAGTTCTAGGCAGGCGGACATATGAACAAGGAAGAGGCATGGAGTCTGGTAAGAACTGAAAGAGACACTCTGAACATGAAGAGATCAGATTGAATGGGATGGGGGCAGGCGAGGGGAGGGTGGTGGCAGAGGCTATGGGCCACTAGCAGCCTTGAAGGCTCCAGAGGGTCATGCAGGCTTGTCAAATGAGATGAGGCCTAAGGTGAATTCAAGAATTTGAGTGTGGTAAAAGCAGACCCTCCTTCCCCCAGCCTCCAGAAGTAACCCAGCAACATGTGTTGCCACAGAAAAGAAACCACATTTTGGAGCTGGGCTGGGATCCCAGCTCTGTTTCGTATGCCCTGGCTGAGTTTGGACATGTTGCTTGACCTGGCCCACCCTCCATTTCCATGTGGGGTCGTAATGCTCACCTGTAGAGGCCATGTGGAAAGTAAGACAGATAATTCCTGTCCTGTGTCTTCTGCAGAAATGTCCACTCTGATATTTAGTCCTGACTCAGGCTAAAGGGATCTTATAAAAAACCAGGAGGACTGTGTAGGAACCTAAGGCTTTTTGTAGATTTTTTTGAAGTTCTCTGTCCCACAATTAAGGACAGAGCGTCCTTCACCCTATTAAACTGTGACCAGTTTTGTTGTGAGCCTGAGTCTTTCCCTCATAGGAGAGACCTTATAGAATCTTGTGGTTTAGTTACTTACTTTTGCTGAAAATTCCAATTATAATTCTGGTTTCCTAATAGCCAAGGAACCACAGGGGAGCATTCTAGCTTAGGAATATATTGGTGACTAAGTTTATCTGTGACATGTATTTTCAGCAGTCAATGGAGAGAAATATAATACAGTGGTCGAAGGTACTAGCTCTGAGGCCAGTCCTGGATTCTGATCCATACTTACTCTTATTAACTGTTATTTCTTCTCTAGACAATCTCCCATCTAAAAGAAGGTGAAAGATGAAGCACATCTCATAAAGTTCATGTTAGGAAGGCAGCTGAGAGATACAGATACCTACAATGAGTAGTGCTGTCCGAGAAGAGAAAGTCAGAGTTCCCACTAGTGTGAGTCCCACGGCAAGTCTCTTTTTTTCTGTCTTTGCTTTTATTTTAACCTTTGAATATTCAGAGATTAAATTTAGCTGATTATTAAACACATTTATTGGCAAATCATGATGAATCTCTTTTATACATACTTAGGGAAACTGAGTTTTGAATGCAAGCTCTAATTGGTTAAATAAATGAATCCAGGAATGAACGAGCAAATATAAATATTAGTAGCTGACCACTATTTCTGGTGTTTGGTCCAAATTCCATCCTTTAAATTCCAGGGGATTTAGAGAGGTGACTGTAGAAAATATAAGATTGATTTCAAAAGTGAAATGAAAAGACCTGCCTTAGATGTTACTAGAAGACAACCAAAATAGTTTTGAAAAATAACTACAAAATGGTCTTTCCTCTCCTGGAAATCTAAAACTCAGTGCCTTCACAAAAGCTTTTCTTTCCTATAGAAATACGGTTGGAATGACCTTTAAGAGGTCATTCTTGCCATCCCTCTATCTCTTCACAGAGCTGGACTCTTAACATTTCAGAAGGGCTCCCCCTGCTTCCCTAATATGGTTTCTTCCTGAGTTCTGTGCTGTGTTGCACCTCTGCTGTTGAAAGTTCTTTCCAGCATCAGGCTGAGGCTCTTCTTGCTGTTGTTGTCAGTGCGGCCTTGATCCGTTCTCAGCAGAGACACATCATCCACTCATGCTGATTTAAGGGTGACCGTGTCCACCATGTGCCTACCCGGTGCGATCTGAGAGGAGGCAGGTGCCGTGGAGCCTGCACGGTACTCGTTGACTTTTCCCAGGTGATCCCTCTGCGTGTGTCTCCATATGCTGACTGTGACTTTCAGCCCTGTCTTCTTTTCATTTAATAGACACAGAGGCGCACAGCTGCTTGCTTATTTCTGCCTCTTCAGTTGGTTCTGGCACAATTCCTCGCCCCTTCACCTCGCAGTAGAGGTTCTTCCTGAGTCACCTATCTTGCAACTCTCCACGCACAGTGCGCCTTCTGTTCCTGGCAAACTTCTCTCCCCAAAGCAGGCCCCTTTGTTTCCATTCCAGGAGGAACCATGCCCTTGGATGTGTCTTCTTTCCTGTTGACTACACCGCTCAACCCTTTTAGAAGCGGGCCCCAGCTCAGGCCTCGTTCGTGGACTTGGCATTTGTGAGTTGCATTATTAATAATTGTGCATACGAAATGCCTGTGGAATCCTAAGCACCGGGCGCAACGCAAGCCCTGTCCTGGTCACAGTCGTGGAAACTAAACATTTATTCAGGAATTCAAACATGACCGTGGCAGGCGTTTTTGCTTTCGCAAAGCTCTGTGACAAAGACTGAGCCGGTGTTCGTCCTGCCGACTGCCACAGACATTTCAGCCATAAGGACGACGCAGTTGGCAATGCTGTAGACCCGGCACCTTTCTCATGGCCTGGTAATTCAGAATGATGGGCAGGTAAAAATAGAGGAGGCGAATGCGGCCGCACAAGACAGTTCTGCCCTCCTGACTGTCACTTTCCTCAGGAGGGTTGTGGCTCGAGGGCAGAAGCCAAGCCAGACTGCACCTGGCCAGCACCTCCCTGTCGTGTTTCTCTGCCATGACAAGCAAGTCACAAAAGAAACACGTGTTTCTGTGTCAGAACACGGAACGGCTAATGGTCTCCCTCTGCTTTGTTGGAAATAGAGGTAAAAACATTTGTGGAAAGGACCCGCACCGTATTGTTTGTCAGGAGGAATTTGAATCTGGGTTTTAATTAACTTCTCTTGCTCCCGCTCCTGTGTTCTCTTGCTCCGGAGCTCCGTCTCCCTCTCCCTCAGCTCCGTTTTACAAGTAACAATGTGTTATTGGTTTGGAATTGATTTGGGTGTCATATGTTGTCATTTGATAAAAAACAGTTTAGCTAAGCTGCTTGACATTCGAACAGCTGGTAATGTCACTTTTGTTAATGTCTTTAACCACATTTTTAACACAACAGCAGATGCTCATCACAAAAGCCATTTTCCTCCTCCTATCTGATTGTGTAAAATCAGCTTCGTTAAAGGCTCTGACTTGAGAGCACAAGTCCTGGGAATGATTTGCTTGACCTCATAAGGGAAATGTTTGTTGTTGGTTTTTTTTTTTTTTTTTGGATCTAGATTCTCTGGCAATGTTGGCAACAAAAAGCAGTTGTGAAAAAACCAACCGTGCTAACCTGTTTCTCCTGTGAGAGAAGTGCTCTGAAGACAGCCACGATGCGCTGGCACCTGGGGAGGACCGGCTCGGTGGCCGCACAGCGGTGAGGCTGAGCACAGGGGAGCTGCAGCGGCCCCTGGAGAGGCCGAACTGCGCCACCTCTGGCACTCCTGTGATGTCATCATCATTCTCAATTCCTGATTTTTAGGGAAAAAGTACCCAACCTCCGCTCCCGCCCTCACCTCTTTTTCCCCTGCGCGGGGTCTCCGTTGCAGTGGGTGGGCCTCTCGATGCCGCGGCTTCTCCTGCTGCGGCGCCTGGGCTCTCGGGCGCATGTGCGTCAGCAGTTGGCACACACAGGCTTGGTTCTGCGGCCGGCGGGCTCTTCCCAGGCCGTGTCCCCTGCGTCGGCAGGCGGATTCTTTACCACTGGACCCCCAGGGAAGCCCCCTCAGTCCCTTTCTTAACCAAGCCATTTTCTGGTCGAGCAAACACACACGCAGAATGGGATTCGTTTCCCAAAACGTTTGCAGTGCAATGTGAAAAATTCCCCTGAAAGATTTCCACTAAGATGCTTTTTTCTGTATCACTGCAGTCTGACCTCGAGCTCTTGCCCCATGGTCTCCAGTTTTCACTGCCTTATTCCTGAGTGTTTGGAAGTACCGTCATGAAAATCGCACTGCGCATTGGCTCGCGTGTTTGTTCACAGCGTTTAGCAAGTATTTGTGGAAGTGTTGCTGAGGGAGGGGCAGTGTATCCCGAAGCCTAAGAGCACGTCCCCTGGAGTCTGAAGTACCGTCTTGCAGTGGTCTCCACTGTTCATGAACCTGTGACTTGGGCATAATAAATGCTTGGTTGCTTTGTGGCTCAGTTCTCTCAGCTTCAAAATGGGGATAATTATAGAACCAATCAGAGAAGTTTTTGGATGGGCGAAAAGAGCTGCTCCATGTAGAAATTAATAGATACAGAAGAGCAGTGACTGGTAATTGAAAGCACTTAGAAATGTTAACTGTTACTATTGTGCTAAAGAGGTATGTTGCTGAGAGGGTTTGTGCTTTTTAAACATTTTGTGATAGACCTTTTAACATCCATGCTAACCCACATAATTTTATCTAAACTCTGTGAAAATTGGTTCATGAATGTGTGTGCGCATGTGTTGACAAGATTGGCCTCCTTGTATGTATACAGCACAGATGTACAGTCAATACATAGAGATTCAGTGTATCTGTGGTTTTAATATTTTACAGGTTGAGAATGATTAGGGGGAAAAAAGTATCTGAAGAGCTTCGTCAGATAAAAAAAAAAAAAACTTTTTGGAAGACTGTCTTAAACCAGTACTGATACCCTCCAGCTAAAGACTACCAGGAACACACCTGGAGTGGAACAAGTTGGGTTTATTATTGATTGTAAGAGAGAGAACACACACCATGGGAGCCATGGGGTGTCTAAGGAAGAATGTGTTAGAAAGGATTTAAGCTTTGTTTGGGTGATTTAGGGAATGTCTGTGGGGATGAGGTTCATTCTGGGTCACATGCTGTCATTAAGTTTGGGGCAATTCTATTATTGGGTATCTCTATAAATCCTCTCTATGGGGAGGGAAGACTAGAGTGAGGCTGAAGCTATCTCATAAAGAAGCAGTTTCACTCATATTAGCCAAGGGAGGGCAATGTTCAGTATTTTGTGAGTCGTACAGTAACCTTGTTTCTGTCTGTGCTCAGACAAAATTGTCAAGGGGTCTTATCTAACTTAACTTGATCTCAGAGTGACCTTTCCTGAGTTGCTAGTGTTCTGTGAGGTTGTTTGTGTCCAGCAGGAGGGCAGTATGGCCTGGCTGTGCAGGCCAGACCAGCTTCTCACACTGAGGCTGGGCTGTGTCAGACCAGTGCTCAGAGGTCTGGGGCCCTGTATTCCCCTCCGCCCCCATACCCACTCAGCACCACCATTCCCTCTCTTCCTTCCTTCCTCCCTAGAGTATTTCCATGAATCACACCAGATACTGATTAAAAGTGAGCTGCTCTGAACCTTGCTGCCATGGAGCAGCAAGGATAAGCTGGCTAGGATTTCTAAGGATGAAAAGCTAGTCTGCTTTGCAATTGAATAGGCAACGCAGGGCACCAGTGAGTCCTGGCAGGCATCTTATCACTGTTTGGGGAGCTCGCCTTAGGACAAAGCCTTCTCCAGGTCTATAGAGCAGAGAGCTCAAAAGGTCAGAGGCCACCAATGACATGGCAAGTCACTGAGGCTGCCTGCTCCCTGCACTTCCTATTTGGGGAGTTAGTGACTTGCTAGGTCCTGTAGCTGAGAGCCTCCTGACTAATGCTCTTACGTATTCCCTTCTGTGAGGTACACACATATCTGAAATGTTATTCATAGAATTATTTTGCAAAAGGAATTAATGAAATGTTGCATTTCATTGTTGTATGTAAAGGAAAAAAATTTAATCATGGACATTAATTCCTTTTGCAAAATAATTCTATGAATAAGTTGAAAATATTTAAGTGGAAAGAGGATGCACCATTTATTCATGGGGCAATATTTTGCTCTTTGGGCCTTACTCTCTACGCCAGGGTTACGAGGGACAGTTTATTGCAGGTTTGCCTCCTTCCTTCTCCCCTTTCTTCCGAGCTCTCACATGCAGGCTGTCTTTGCTGCCTGCCTCTATAGTTGGCCACATACCATACTGCTCTGGCTTCTCATACAAGGGCTATTATTATTCTTTCCTGAGAATATCACAGACTGTTCAAACTGAAAGGGACCTCAGAGGTCATCTAATCAAAACCCTCATTTTAAAGATGAGTACACCAAGACCCGGAGAATCGGGACTTCACAAAGGTCAAGCAGCTTCTGGCGGAAAAGCTGGACTTTCCCATGCTGCACAGGATTAAAAAGATGCTTGGTGTGCCTGCGACCGCTTTGAATCCTACATCCTTGGCAGGCATGACTAATCACTCACTGCGTTCCTTTCAACCAAGTACCCAGGCCACCTTAAACGATCCTCAGTGCCACGCTCCAGCAACTCATCAGTTGCGCCCAGCAGTCATTGTTGGGATATGCATTGATACCATTTCTGTACCGTGTACGTTTTATATATCAATATTTATTTCTTAATAAGGGGTAGCTATTTAAATATACAGGTACATTTTAATCACGGTGCCATATCTAATGCTCATGTCTTACATATCTGATGCGTAACTATGTATCAAAGAAGTGTAGTTTTTCTAGCATTTTAATGGACATTAATTAAGGCCCAATATTACTTTCATTACCTAGGGGAAAGAGTCATAATGTGTGCAGTATTGTACAAAATATTGAAAAGGGATGGACTGAGAGTTTTGTAAGAATCCCTAAAGCTTTTGTGTTATTTTTAATCTTTAGGATTGTGTATCTGATGTCAGACTACTGTAATAGCTGAGTTTTTAAACAACTCCATTTTAAGACAGTTTGTTAATTTAAAATATCGAAACGTTCTTTTTTATAATGTTATTTTCTTAAGCTAGAAAATAGTTCTAATCTTGTGATGGTTACTAAGCAACAATTAAAAAGAAATCTCAACGAATTCTTAAGGATTTTATTTACTTCAGAGGGAGAAACATATGGCTTTTGCACACTTGATGTCTCTTGGCCATAAGTAAGAGAGAGGAAGAGTAACAGGGGATAGGCTTTACCAAGGTGTTTGCTGGGATAGGACAGGTACCTCTATTAAATTGCTTACCTTTTATTTTTGGGATTCCACAAAACTCACAGACAACAGACCAAAGCTAAAACATGGAGTGACAATGATCATGTTATGAGTTATGGTGAAGGAATCCAAAGAAGGACCCGGGAGACTGTGTTGGGTCCAGCTGCCCACACTTGGCTCAGTTACTCCGCTGAGTGTTGGGGGATTTTGATGGGCCAGGCTGATCCATGACTCTCCTCTCTGCTTGCGTGAGAAAAGAGTTGTATTTGACCACCTCACTAGGACCACACAGGAATAAGAGAGGAGCAGTTCTGCAAAGGCAAAACCAAATGTTATTGTCAGAATTGGGAAAGGACGCTGGGTGGGAAGGAAAACAGAATCTGTTGCAGGCAGTTTTGTTTTGTGTCTAACTTCCCCTGTGGAGTGGTGGAGGAGGTGGGGGTTGGAAAAGTGTCCTGCTTTTGCCACATTTGACTCAGGGTCTGTGACCAGCTTGAAGCTGCATGTGGAGGGATTCAGAGTTTAAGGAATGGAAAAGTACACAGAACTATAAAGCACCATCATTCAGCTGTAGAACTGAGATTTGCAACTTACACTTTATGCTTTTTTACACAACATATTACATGAAATGGAGTATGGTGCCAGCTCTGTGACCTTTCTTATTCCTGAAGAACCTGACTTGCTTCTGGGATTCTGTGCCACTATTAGAGATATTTCAGGGTGATGTTTCTCCTTTTTTCTTTGCCACTGAATAGTTTAAATATAAATTGACTTTGTGGAAGAAGCAAATGTTTCATATAGGAATAAGTAAACTGTCATAGAGATCATTTCATAGCTGAAGATGATTAATTGTGCCTTTTAATCATGGTTCCATTATCATATGAAACAGTCATGTCATTGGGCCCATTTCACTTAATGAAGGTTTAGCACCACTAGGAGCATATTTGCATTAATGAGGCATCACAGGTTATTAATTGAAATCTAATAACAGCTTAGAATATTATAAGTTTGCATTAATTGGAAACAGAATTGTGGATTTATTGGCAATATACCTCTTGTCATCTCAGAGAAACGATTCCTTGATGGAATATAAAGAGGCTATTTTTCACCAGTTGGAGTTCCTGGTTCTTCTGTGTTGATTTTATTTTAGACTGGAATAGCCCTGTATGACAGATCTCTATAGCAGGACTTTTTGGTAACCCTGGTACCATCCCACCATGGTCTCTTTGTTCTTTCCCCTGTTCATTCATCAACTGCTAAGGGAAGGAATATAGAGTGAGGTGAGTATGGGTCTGGGAAGGGATGCTCTTTGAGGCGGTTCTGTCAGTGACTCACCTCACCAGGGAGCCATGGCTTGGACACCATAACCAAAGAAGTTCCCTTCATTAGGTTCCTTAGCACTCCTGGTTATTTCCTTTAAAGCACGTATTACCAGTTATAACTGTGTTTGTTTATATGCCTGTTGTTCGTTTTCTCTCTAGTATGACATCTCTAGAGAACAGGTACAGCATCTGTCTTGTTCATTGTGCCCCCCAGCACCTCGCTCAATGCAGACAGACAGTAAATAGTTGTTGGCTGGATCACTGGATCCTGACTTAGGCTAGAAGAACCTGGGGAGGGTGAATTACTGTTCAAGCTACGTAATCTTTCCGTGCAGGTTAACTCTGGAGTCTAGGCAGAATGATAAAATGCTGGACCTAAAATTTATTCTCAAGTCATTCTGTGCCCTTGGCATTTGTGTTGTAGAAACTTGGCCTTAGGAGATCACTGAATTTAGTTCACTTTAGATTGGTGTCCCTGAGACTGGGGAAAACAAGGAACAGAAAGAGTCCCTTGGTATTGTGTCTCCTGACAATTGAGTGAGAGTTGTGTTTTCTAACACTTCTTAATTAAGAACTTTGTTGAAACCAACATTCATAATAAACCTCAAAATAGAATTTCAATGTAATAATTGTCACTTTTGTTAAAGCTCGTAGAAACCAAACATACTCAGCTGGGAGTAGCCTTGAATTTACAAGAAGGTAATTTTAGTTGGAGTTGAGAGTCCGTGAAGGTGGGGGAAGAGGATTAGCATTGGGAAAACTGGGACTTTTATTTTTGGCCTTTTTTTAAAATGGTGAATTGTGTGTAGAACTTACTGTGCTTTCACTTGGTGTGAAATACAGAAATATGGCATGGTGGAGAGAGAGCTTTCAGCAGGCCATTGGCAGCACAGGTCCTAGTGCAGTCTTTCTTACTTAATAACTGAGAGACTGAGAGAATCTCAGTTTCTTGAATGTCATCTGGAGAACAGAGACGTCTGTCTTGTACATTGTACAGAATTTCTGTAAAGATAATTGAGGAACGTAAATGAATGCGCTTTGTAAATTGTAAGGCAGATGCACGGTATTGCTGTTATTCATGTTAGCTCAGGAGGAGAATAGCAGTAAGAAAGAACTTCCAGGGGCAACCTGGATTGACTCTTGGCCAAACAGAAGTAGCAGCTCTTAATTTTTCATTATGCCAGACATTGAAGATTCCATCTAGCTTTCTTATGAAGCTTTCAGTTATCACGCACCCCCCACACTTTTTTTTTTTACTTGAAAGTGTAAGTGATACTGAAATTATGTTTTAAGCAACTTAAAGATATCCACATTAAAGCAATGAGATGCAATGTTTTAAACTATCCTTTTGGAAATGATTTTTTAAATATTTAAATCACAGTATCATTGACTTGCAATATTATATTTCTAGTTTCTATTTTTCTATGTTAGTTTCTATTTTTTAAAAAATAACTTAAAAAATCATGATGCCTCATCATAGACAAGGGTGAAACTTACTGGGTACTCTCATCCCCTCCTGGTGGGATACAGAAAGCCCATGCAGTACAGATTGAAGGCAAAGCAATGTGTAAAAGACCACGTGGGTGGGGAGTTGTGGCAGAGTTTTAAGATAACTACCTTTGTAGCTTTTCAAGTCTTCCTTCACTGTGTTGCATTTGGGTTCAGAGCAATTCTTGAAACCTCTTGGTTTTTCTCTTGATTGGGAGCATGTTGGTTTTTTCTCTATTTGTGTATTGTTTGAAAACTGCCTGTGGGCAGAAAAATCCATACGTGTCCTATAAAGACATGCCCTGATCTTTTGACTTTCTGGAAGTGGCTATGATCTCCTTTCTGTCTTGGAGAAAGCTCAATATGTTTTCCTCTCTGGGCGAACTATAACATTACTAACATCGCAAAGCCGTTTTTACATAGGAATGTAGTCAAATTATTTAAGATATTAGAAACCAGTTGTGTGTGTATGTGTGTGTACTACCTATTAAGGGATGCAATTTCCTATTCAGTTCAGTTCAGTCGCTCAGTCGTGTCCAACTCTTTGTGACCCCATGAATTGCAGCACGCCAGGCCTCCCTGTCCATCACTAACTCCTGGAGTTCACCCAAACTCATGTGCATCGAGTGCTGATGCCATCTGGCCATCTCATCCTCTGTTGTCCCCTTCTCCTCCTGCCCCCAGTCCCTCCCAGCATCAGGGTCTTTTCCAATGAGTCAACTCTTCACATGAGGTGGCCAAAGTATTGGAGTTTCAGCTTCAACATCAGTCCTTCCAATGAACACCCAGGACTGGTCTCCTTTAGGATGGACTAGTTGGATCTCCTTGCAGTCCAAGGGACTCCCAAGTGTCTTCTCCAATGCCACAGTTCAGAAGCATCAATTCTTTGGCACTCAGCTTTCTTCACAGTCCAACTCTCACATCCATACATGACCACTGGAAAAACCATAGCCTTGACTAGACAGACCTTTGTTGGCAAAGTAATATCTCTGCCTTTTAATATGCTATCTAGGTTGGTCATAACTTTCCTTCCAAGGAGTAAGCATAATATTTCCTATTACACAGCCTCAAAATAAAATCATCTTGCCTACAAACTTTCAAATATGAAATATGGTTGTCTTTCACTGAGCACTTCTGATGTTGACTAAGCTGTGTTAAGGATACCTGCGTCTTTAATCACATAAATAGATCTAGTAGTATCTGAACATTGGTTTACCTTTGGATCATTTTATGGAATAATTTACTTGTTCACTGATTCATTCACTCATTTGCCAAGTATTTCTAGAGTAACTTGTGTGTGCCAGGCTCCTTTCTTTGTGTTATGGTTCAGCAGCAAATAAGACAAACAAAAATCCTTCTGCCCATAGAGATTACATCTCAGTGGAGAAAATAATCAACAAGTCAGCAAGAAATTAATGCAGTTGGAGACAGTGATACTTGTGGATGAAAAAACTAAGGCAAGGGAATCGTGAGTGTTGGTAAGCAATGCTATTTTTGATGGGCTTCCCAGGTGGCTCAGTGGTAAAGACTCTGCCTGCAGTGCAGGAGACGTGGGTTCAGTCCCTGGATTGGGAAGATCCCCTGGAGAAGGAAATGGCAACCCACTCCAGTATTCTTGTCTGGGAAATCCCATGGACAGAGAAGCCTGATGATTTACACATATACAACTGATTCCAAATGGAAGGCAAGACAGTCTTTTTTTTTTCCCTTAATGATTGCATTATTTTATATTTTAAATCGCAGACACCCCAGTTGTGAAATGTCGCCTCTCAACAGTGCTTTTCCTTGGCATTAGGGAAAGGTCCTTTGAAGTTTGTTTATTCTGAAGAAGACACCCAACGTTTGGACAGAATCTCATGTACCACAAAGGAGCTCTTTTCTTCTTTGCTGAAAAGCCTGTTTCCTGCGTGGTTTCTCTTTAGCTGAAGTTGAAAGCAGTTCTGTGAACATTTGCGATTAAAAAAAACAAAAACAAAAAACCCTTTGCATCATCCTTCAGGCTGAGTCCTTGCAGAGTCTGTGGTCTTGCTGGCAGGCGGGCTGAGTCTCTTGTCTCTCCTATACTCTGATAACCTTGAGCTAAGTTTCCAGGTCCGGGTGCCAGGAAACCAGCTGCATTGTTCAAAGACGTCTGGGCAACTGATTGCAAGATTCCTGACCTCTGAGTCCTGCTCTGTGTCTCTCTCCTTCTTTCAACAGGGTGACGTCTGTGTAGCATCTAAGGATAGGATACGATTAACCTAGACGTTTCTACGTGCGCTTTAAGTAACCCGAAGAGAGATGACTCTGATCATTGACAGACATGGTCCAACTGCATGAAGCAAGACAGAAGAAGATAAACATCATCTGATATCGCTTATGTGTGGAGTGTGAAAAGCAATGACGCAAATGAGCTTATTTACAAAACAGAAACGACTCACAGGCATAGGGAATGCAGTTATAGTTACGAAAAGGGAAGGAGCAGGGATAAAGCAGAATGGCACCCCACTCCAGCACTCTTGCCTGGAAAATCCACATGGGGTCTCAAAGAGGCAGACATGAATTTGCAACTGAGGTCACATGTACACTATTTTTAATAGAGTGTTAATAATGTTGTAATGGAGTATAATAACGTGTTTTCAAAGATATGATATTTGAAGTGAATGAAGCCAGGGAAAGGCCCTGGCTAGATCGAGGGGAAAAGTGTTCAGGAGTATGAAGGCCTTCAGATATGAAAGAGATTGGGATATTAAAGGAATAGGACGAAAGCCAGTGGAGCTAGAGCTTTGTGATATTGATAAGAATTGAGCTTGGATGGCTAGGCCTGGCCAGATTAAATCAAGAGAACTTTATAGGCTCTGATAAGGAATGTGCAATGGGAAGAAAGTGGGGAGTGATATAAATAGTGTTGTGATCTGACTTGTTTTATTAAAAAAAAAAAGAATTTTATGGTGTTCTGTGGAGAACAGATGATGGGAATAAGTTTGAAAGAAAAAGGATTGGCTATAGTCTTTGGGAATAATTCAGAAAAGAGGTGATGGTGGCTTGGGTGTGGTAATACTGGTGGAGATAGTGAGAACTGATCAGAATCTTGATATATTTTGAGGATCTTGTACCATATTATCTAATCTAGGAATGTGAATATGATCAAGGCATGTCACATGATTATATGGTGTATATGCTGGCTTCAGAACCTAAGTTTTAGTTAGGTAGGAACAATTTGTTCTTAAGTGGGACTAAATGGGTAAGGATGGACAGGATTACAAAGCTCTGATGACTCTCATGTCCCATCTGTTGCATCAGCATTCTTTGGATACTTTATGTTCTGCTAAAACATTGAAAAGGTGCCAGTACAGATTCATCCAACTGTATACCTGACAAAATACAATATTGCCGTATTATCCTATTATGACTTATTGAAAGTCTTTAAGTCTACTGTGAAGTACATATAGGTTCATGCTGACATTATTATTATTATAAGCTAAGCATTGTATGTGTACCAGCAAATGAGCAAAGCTCGATAAAATTCTGAGGTAGAGAGTTCTGGATTTTGCCCCAGGGGTTTAAACCATTGCCTTATTCTAGTTAGTGTAGGGGCAGCAGAAATTGACTTCAATATATTTTATCCCTAAAGAGAGACTGATTACAGTGCTGCAATCCTGCAAGGCCACGCTACATGCTTCAGGCCTTTACACTTTGGACTAACTAGTGGTGGCCTTATGGCTGTCGATGTCAAGATGGCCTCTATAGACTTTCTTCAAGTCACTAGCAACTGAGCATATACGCACACTCTTTTAAATTAATATTAAAATTATTTTAATAATCAAGCTCATTCTTGATCCCTAAGAATGGAGCCCACTTGCAGACTTAGAGTATATTCAGTTTGCAGTTGATGCCGGGCTTGTTGCTGGAGGAAGAGGGGAAGGACTGTGGGAGCAAGGTGTTGACTGCCCTGTGATGGCATTGTAGCATCCTCAGGCTGCCTGCCTGCTGTGAGCTCTCCTTTAGACACCATGGAACTCTGGACCCCTCGTTTGAGTGACAGAGATATATTGCTTGAAATACCACAAGTTCTTTTTATTTGCTATGTCCTTATAAGGAACAAAGGAAGTAAAACTTTGATAGTTCTCAGAACAGCATAGTAGAAGAAATGCATTTTGTTTTCAACAGAGCCCATCAATGTTGATCCTGAAAAAACATGTTGGAGTCTATTCAGTAATCCCCTCTTTCCTGTGTTTTATTGTGATCCACATACAGATTTCCCTCTTGGAAGCAGACATTGATGGCACCTGTTTTTGTAATTCTCTTTTCTAAATCCTGTTACATAGTTGCCAGAAAATGAGTGGAGAAATGCTGTGGAAGACAAAGAAATAAGAACTTAACTGTATTCAAGTTCTCATACAGGGGTGTTTCAGACCTTTAAGATCCTACTAGGTGAGTTGTTAGGAGGAGCTAGTTTTGAAGAAGGTTTTTGTGTCCAAAGAGAATATTTTACCTTGTTGTCAACAACTACAAGAAAAACATTACCACAGTGGGGGGCACCTCTTCTAGGTGGTAGAAGAAAACTCACGCTAGGGATTGCTGTTACATGTCCAAGGTCAAAAAACAGTAGCTAATGTTCACAGCAGGGAAGAAGAGGTGGCAGAATGAAAATTAGGGGCATGTGTACACTTTGTTAAGGCTAGATGGCATCACTGACTCGATGGACATGAGTCTGAGTAAACTCCGGGAGTTGGTGATGGACAGGGAGGCCTGGCGTGCTGCAATTCATGGGGTCGCAAAGAGTCAGACATGACTGAGCGACCGAACTGAAGGCTAAATTTATTTTTAAGTGAGAAATTCTACCTTTATTCACACAGCCCTTGCGTGCATGCTAAGTCACTTCAGTCGTCTCTGACTCTTCATGACCCCGTGAACTGTAGCCTGCTGGGCCTCTTTTGTCCGTGGGATTCTGCAAGCAAGAATGTTGGAGTGGGTTACCATTTCCTTTTCAGGAAATCTTTCCAACCCAGGGTTCGAACCATGTCTCTTGCATTTCCTGCATTGACAGGCTGGTTCTTTACCACTAGTGCCGCCCGGGAAGCCCCTCAAGCAGCCCATATTCAAGAAAAAAATTAAAAAAAAATTTAAATAGCCTATATTCCTCTTCTGAGCAAGAGTTATATGCTCAGGCTCTGAAAGAATCTTAAGGTTTTAATTCTGCAAGAGGTAACGTCTGATTTCAGTTATCTTTTCTTGCTGGAGGAGTGGGTTACCATTTCCTTTTCAGGAAATCTTTCCAACCCAGGGTTCGAACCATGTCTCTTGCATTTCCTGCATTGACAGGCTGGTTCTTTACCACTAGTGCCGCCCGGGAAGCCCCTCAAGCAGCCCATATTCAAGAAAAAAATTAAAAAAAAATTTAAATAGCCTATATTCCTCTTCTGAGCAAGAGTTATATGCTCAGGCTCTGAAAGAATCTTAAGGTTTTAATTCTGCAAGAGGTAACGTCTGATTTCAGTTATCTTTTCTTGCTGGGGATTCTGACAAATATGTGTTCTTTGAAGCCAATGTACTATGACCTGTCAAACATTTCAGATGCCAAGTCTGATTACTTTGCCCATGAAAACAGCCTGGTAAATCTCCCTCAACACATTTTTCCACCTAATATTTGTGATTTTAAGTAAAATATGCTGCTGAGACTATATACAGTATTTGCAAATGGTACAAAGGTAAACTTCTAACAGAAAGGTCAGGTGTAATTTAAGAGGATAAAAATGAATTATGTTGCAGCTCCTCTTCTGTCCTGTATACCATATGTTTTTCTCACCAGGTAATGCCAGAAGATGTTTATATTTCCCGTCTTGAAACAGTTTCCTCATCCCTGATCTGATGAAAATATTCCATTTAAAATACTACTTTTCTTGCATGCTATGTATTTATCCGTATAGCATGCACAGTAGGGGAACCTTGGGTTTATTAATACACAAGGTCTTATAATACTGGATTGGCCGAAAAGTTGGTTCAAGGTTTTTGGTAAGATTGTACAGAAAAACCCAAATGAACTTTTTGGCCACTAAATATTATTACTATATTGATGAGAGAACCAGCATTTAGCATTATTTCCAGGGTCCTTCCTTGTCACTGAAGGTAAAATTTTCTTTTCTTTTGTGCAAATATGACCCAGCAAGCGCCATGTGTCCCTCTGGCTGGATGCATTAATCTGTATATCACACAGAAGGGATGGTTTCAGTATTACATTCCTACAAGGAAGCCTCTCCATCAGTGAGGACACTTGGTGACAATTGTGTTATGCAGAGCCTTCCAGCCCAACTTTCCACTGTCCTAATAGTGGGCTGGCTAAGCACTCTGGCACCGTGGTGATAGACCTGAAAAAAATGCATAAATAGGCCTGGGTTTCTTTAATAATGAGCATTCTGGATATCATTTTGTAACTGCAGAATCCCTCCTGCAGCACCTTAAGCTATAGCAGGCATATTCTGGTAGCTGACTTAGTGGTACGGAGAAGCAGTGGAAAGGTGGCCTACCACAATTCCTTTGTTCTTGGGGAATAAAGCCTAAGTTTTCTCTGCTAACTTTCCTGCCGTCATTCACTTGATCCTCCTTGCCATGGATTTGAGTGAACCTCTACAGTATGACACACACAGAAGTTAAGGCAAGAGCGTAAACACACCATGCAGTCTACATTTTGGCCCTATCTAGCCTCACAGTGTGAGGGCAGCGTATGTTAGTTTCCTTCTAAACCCAGAGCTGCTGCGTTCTTGTCTCTTGAATCATTGGTAAGACTTATAGCTGTAAGAGTTACTCATAAAATTCAACCAGCTTTACTTGACTGGCCAGTGAGATTGTTTCTGTACAGATAGAAACTTCAAATCATTCCTTTAGCTTTCAGTACTGAAAGAGGTTTTGCAAATGTTTGTTTGTATTGTTGGAGGCTTTTTCCTCCTGGTTGGGCTCATTAATACCTTTTTGTGAGTACTACTCTGCTTTTGCGAATAGCTTTTTCTGAACAGCTTTCTCTGGAGGAAAATCCAATTTAGTTGCAAGCAATATTACCAGTTCTGCTCCTTTATTTTTCTTTCTCATTTGAAAGGAAAATAAAAGATTGTGTGTCCAAATAGAGATGTGTGATTTATGGCGTTAGTGCTTCTATTAATAAATTTATGCAGCAATTATATATATTCACATTTTGAATCTATCTATGACTGAAGACAGCTTCTTTATGTTGCAAGAGCATATTTTTCTTCAAGACACGTCTCATCTTCTTGAATCTTAAACCGTTGCCTCAAATTTCCATCCAAAGTGGACACCTGGTGGAGAATTGTTTAACATATCCGGAAATGGAATAAATATTGCTGTAGATTTAATCTTAGACCTCTTGAAACATAGATGGTCTTCAAAGTAGTCATCTGCACAGTTTCTTAGAACTAACCTTTGCTCATTGCAGATGAATCCTGCTTAATACGTATGATTCAAAGGTAGCTGACCTCATTCTCTTTGGCTCCAAAGCTGAGTGATGAGAATATTTTATTCCCTGGCCGTTGTGTTTGATTCTAAGAGATCAGATCAGAAGCCAAGTTGTTTAGAGCCCATCTTACTGCATGCCCCTGCTGTCATCCTTGCTACCTTGTATCAACCTGGGAATAAAATCAGAGGGAGTGAAGCAAAAAGGGGAGGGGAAATGGGGCTGGTAATGATGCCATTTGAGTACCATTTAATAGTGATGTCATTTGAGAATGATGTCCTGGAACTAACTCATACCAGCCCACATGGGCCTTTTGTTAAATTTTCAGGAATTTTGTGAGCTGTTTGATGACATGTTGGTAGCATGAAATTGGCAGATGTCACAAATCAGTTCCCCTACATAGGAAGGAGGGAGATCTGGTTAAACATTTCTCAACCACCACTGCCCGAGCCCACCTTCAATTAAAACCACATGACCTCTTGTCATGTGAGCTAATTAAATCCCTATCATCTCCCTACCATTATTTTACTTAAGTTAGTTTGAGTTGATTTACCATCACATGTAATATGTGGCCAGCCAAGTTATAGTTTGACCAGGTTATTTATTTTTGCTGTTATGATAAATATCTTTCTTTATATGTATGTTGATCAGGAAGGAACTAATGCAGCTTTTGATTAAAAAGCTGCATACTTAAAAAAAAAAGAGCTGCATACTTCTATTGGGTGTTATAAAATATGCAAAAGAAGTACTGTGAAATTTCTAAAATGTTTTGATGAGTTATTGTAACAATCTGGTAGATTCACTGTTTTGGGGGAGCCTTTAAATGGCAAAGGGAAGGAACAAAACCATTTGCTTTGTGAGTCAGTGGTTACAGTGTGAGATTAGCAACCTTTGAAAGAAGTACTTGGGCTGCAGGGACTTTTGAGACAACAGTGACTATTGCTTTGTGTCTGAAATAAAGTTGACCAGGGTGAGTGTGGTTAACAAGTTGCATATTGGGCCATTAATAATCAGTTGAATCAAGCTGCTATGTCTGGTAGGCCCATCCCTTCTATCACTTTGTGTGTGTGACCTGTGCTTGCTTCAGTGTCTACTAATTGCTGAATATTATGGAGCAGAGTGCACATCTCAAAGAACTATAGGATTTTGCAGGGATTTAGTTTCTTTAAACAGTCTCACAGGTCTCCTTTTAGTCATGTGAGTTAATTTTGATGCATAATGAGAAAGAAATGCTTACATCCAGTGTTAACTGGGTTTGAATTTAATTTCTAATGATTTACGGCTGGATATTATCAATGGCACCCCACTCCAGTACTCTTGCCTGGAAAATCCCATGGATGGAGGAGTCTGGTAGGCTGCAGTCCATGGGATCGTGAAGAGTCAGACACGACTGAGCGACTTCACTTTCACTTTTCACTTTCATGCACTGGAGAAGGAAACGGCAACCCACTCCAGTGTTCTTGCCTGGAGAATCCCAGGGATGGGGGAGCCTGGTGGGCTGCCGTCTATGGGGTCACACAGAGTTGGACACGACTGAAGTGACTTAGCAGCAGCAGCAATTATTATCTGTCCTACATGCCACTGTTTGCAAATCATTAGATACTATGCAAGCCAAAGTGGGGAAACTCGTACATAATGTACATATAATACGGTTGCAAATCTGTCATCTGTTTAGCTGCCAAAAGAAACAAAGTTTAAAAGTATACAAAACAAACAAAAAAAAACCTTACATGTTCAACAATGCAATTTTTTCTACCACTGACATTTGTGTATTATTTTCAGTAGAAGATAATTCAGAGGAGACAAACAATGTAGGTTGTCCATCTGACAATAAGAGTATAGAAATAGGATCCCCTGTGTGTCAGAGTGAGAAAAGGGGTCATATTGAGGGATTGGACCATGGTTCTTTGAGTCAGTCTGAATCAGTGGGGGTATTCTAAAATAATGTCATTGGAATTGATCTTTTCTCTGTAAAACAACTGGGCAGTATTCACAGTCTATCATGTTTCTTTCTGTTTACAAAGTGCTTTCTGTTTGGCAAAATATTTTTACAGACCAGTTGAAATTAGGAAAGCTTTAGGTTGAAGAAAAAAGAATAAAAATGTAAATCAACCCAGAAAATGTTCAAGATTTATGTAAAGCAAATATTAATCAAGTATATTCATCCTGATTTTCCCTGTATGTCCTCTTAGATGAAAAGTGTCTGCATAGCCATAAGAAGTCACTTCATAGTACCTGTCTGTAAAAACTGTGAAAGAAAAGGGCAAGTGGGGTAAAGAAGGGGATAAAAGTACTTACCATCTTGGGTTATCCTGAATTTTACCTGAATTGAATGAATAAATTATGCCTAGAGCTTAGCACATTGTATTGCACATCCATACTGACAAATAGGTATTAACTATTCTTATTATAGGTACCAGCCTTTCTCATGAGAAAAAAGAACTAGTTTAATAAAACTAGTGTGGTTGAATAAATAAATCCCGACTACTGCTCTTCTGTGCACTCCAGGTAGGCTTGGCCATGTGAGATACCACCTTATCCTAGATCAACATGACCATTTGAAACTATGTCCTTGTGACTTTTAAATAAGTCACACATTTGGAGATTTTGATTTCTCTGTCCAACATTTTCATACACACGGCATCTCTACTGAGCTCCAGGCACATGGTCACTTGTCAGCCCTGTGTTTCTGTGGAAGCTGTTGGCCAAGCTCTTAAAGGTATAACCTACTCCCCCATCACGTCCCACACTCCAGTGAATTTTGTTTATGAATTTAGAGACTAATTACCTCAAATCTATCATTCAGTTTTGATGATTACCTTGGCATTGTTCATCTAATGTGGCAAACAATACACAGAAACGTTATTTATGTTAATTATTATGGTGTCAGAAATATAATAGTGAAGTTAGTGTTTGAAAATGGGCTTCCCTGGAGGGGAATCAGCCTGCAGTGCAGGAGACCCAGGTTTAATTTCTGGGTCCAGAAGATGCCCTGGAGAAGGTAATGGCAACCCACTCTAATATTCTTGCCTGGAGAATCCCACGGACAGAGGAGTCTGGCGGGCTATACTCCATGGGGCTGGATAGAGTTGGACACAACTGAACTACTAACACTGTATGGTGAATGATACACAGAAATTTTATTTCATTTATATTAATTATTATGCTGTCAGAAATCACGATAATGAAGTGAGTGAGTTAACAAATTAAAGCTATGAAGATACGTACTGATACGCTTTATGCCTCTTTTTATCTGAGCTGTGGTAATTCATACCTGTTTTTGGCTTATAGTTGCCAATGCATATACTGCCTAAAGCACTGTCATTATCTGGTTGTTGTCTTATTTATATATAACAGTTTGCCACTACTGCATTAAAAAATCACCCCAAAACTCAGAGATCTAAAACAGCAATCAGTTTTCATCCGTTGTGTCTGTGTGAGTTGTTTACGGTTTGGATGATCTAGCCTGGGCTTGGCGGTGACTCCTCTCCACGCCGCATGGTCTGATTCTGCTACCTGTCTTTCGTCTTTCTTAGACTAGCCACCAGACTAGCCCTGCCATTCATGTCTCGTGCTTTGGCAGAGATTCATTAGGGCGGGCAGAGGTACTTGAGACTTTTTAAGGCTGAGAACTGGAAATTAGTTAGGACATACTATCATTTCCACCCATATGTTAAGGCCAAATAAAGTCTTAGAACCAGTTCAAAGTACAGGGACTCTATGTAGACCTAGAGACTGTATTACAGATGTGATACAAAGATGGGTAAAGAACTATGGTCATTAATGTTATTACCGTGATTATTAATTATGTGCCCCCAGAAACATCTTACATTTGTTGGCATTAGTTTGCTGTCTCTCACAAAATCACTATATTCTTCCCAGGCATTTAGTGTATTTTAGTTTCATGGTTGGAGAAGGCAATGGCACCCCACTCCAGTACTCTTGCCTGGAGAATCCCATGGACGGAGGAGCCTGGTAGGTTGCAGTCCATGGGGTCGCGAACAGTCGGACACGACTGAGCGACTTCACTTTCACTTTTCACTTTCATGCGTTGGAGAAGGAAATGGCAACCCACTCCAGTGTTATTGCCTGGAGAATCCCAGGGGACGGGGGAGCCTGGTGGGCTGCCGTCTCTGGGGTCGCACAGAGTCGGACACGACTGAAGCGACTTAGCAGCAGCAGCAGCAGCAGCAGGAGCAGTTTCATGGGTAAAATTTGTGCCGCAGACCCAGTTTTCTTTCTTGAATTAATATGTTACAAAAATACAGTCATCCTTCATTTGTGGTTCTTCTACTCCTTACTGTCATATCACAGTCATAACACTTCTGACACTTCTAGTCACCGAAATATGTAGACATTTCCCCCACCAAGCAATCCTCTGTGATACCAGCTGAGTGTCCTGCAGTTTAACTCAGTTCTGGCACTAACTGGAGATAACCTGGGATCCCACGACACTGCCCATCCCACTCACAAGTAGCAGATCCTCAGGTTGCCCACAGTTTTTGCCTGACTTGGCAAAAACCAGAGATTTCCATGACCCTGTCCCACTTTGGATTCCATTAATTTACTGGAGTGGCTCACACAGCTCAAGGAAACATTTACTTTTATTTACCGGTTTATTAAAGGATATGGTGAAGAATACAGATGAACAACTAGAGGAAGGGAGACAAAGGCAAGGCCTGGGAGACTCCAAAGTGCAGAACTTTTGCCTCTGTGGAGTTGGGTGCATCATCCTCCAGGTACATGGAAGGTTGACAATCTGGATACTCTCCAGACCCCATTCTATGGGGATTTTTCTAGAGGTTTCCTCAAGGAGGCATCATCAATCATTAACTCCATTTTTCAGCACTTGTCCCTTCTCAAAAGAAAGGGCTGGGAGTGAGGAGTAAAAATTCCAAGCTTCTAATCATGCCTTGGTCTTTCTCATGACCCGTGTCCATCCAAGAGCCCACCTATAGTCACCCCATTTGAACAGAAGATACCCCTATCACCCACTGAATTCCAACATTGCAGAAGCCCTGTGTTAGGAACTCTGGACAAAGATTAAACAAAAGATGCTTCTAGTGTTCTTATTACGTAGGAACTTATAAGGACTTTAGGAGCTGTGTATGAGAAATCTGAGGCAGATATGTATCTGCCTACAGAATATTGATATGAATCTATATAAATATTGTGAACATGTAAAGAAATCTGTGTTTTTTTTCCATTATCTCACATGTTGGATGCCAGAAAGCTTAAGACAAGTTTGTAGTTGAGTGTAACAGCCGTATCTCTCTGATTCTTACTGTTTGTCTCATTCCTGCTTCTATTTTTATCATTAACCTTTGTCATTAACCATAGTTAACGAAATATGATTCTTATATGGGACTATTTTATTGTCTCTCATATGTTTTTAAGAATGTCTTACATCATTTCTTGTGCAGAAAGAAATATAACTGTATAAATAAAACTTGAAACAATTCCCTGCCACTATTCATTACCCAGTAGGCAAGGCTGCGAATAACATAGCATTATAATGGCTAGCATTTACTGAACACTTCTTTCCTCTTCTAACTCCATGCAAAATGTTTTTTGAGCGATGCCAGAATCCATTCCCCCAACAATTTCATGAACTATGTCCTGGCATTATCCTTTTCAAAGCAAACGCAGTTTATACAACTTTTTCAGGGTCTGGCAGGTGGTAAACGCCACAGCTATGATTGAGCTGGTGAAGGCTGGCTTTTGATCTCACATTCTTGACCACTTTACACTGCTTTAGACAGAGGTGCTAAAGAAAAAGATAAAAGAAATGGATAGTAGCTCATTTCTTCTTTCCTGAGTCCTTGAGTCACATTTCATTCCTTCTTCATCTATTTTTTTTCCTTTGTGTGTCTTAAAAATATACCTAATGAAAACATCAGCTGCAAATGGCTTAGAAATGCCATTTAAACTGTATGACATTTGGCATTCCAATCACTGTGGGTTGAACAGAAAACTTTAAGAATTTAAGCAAATGAAAATGATTTATGAATCTCCCTTACCAGCACAGATAGGTTTAGCACAACTGTCCTCGTATTTATGATGAGCATAATACTTCCGGGTACATTTTATGTTTTCCTGCAGAAATTTGGTGGTAAATGTGGAAATTAAACTGGAAAATATGGATAAATCAGCACAATTCCAAACACCTGTTCAGAACATTCATTTTATTGATTTAACAGTTGACTCTCTAGGATGTTTTTATAAAAACATTGGCTCTAGGCAGGAAAACTGTTCTCAGTGAATGTATTTGTTGACATATCACTTAGAAATTACTGCACTGACAGATTTTAGGAATTTTATATGTGCGTGAATGACAAGCAAAGGCCATTTTAGATGACAACAGCTCTTCCTGTGTTTTAATGGCTGATCTTGTATTTATGTAAATTTAGTGATGGGGCTTTCTTGCTTTGATCTTTTAGTATCACATTTGGCTACGTTTGAGGGCAAGTCTGAATCATTTTTAAATGGGCATCCTGCTGTTTCATGGTCACTAATTACAAGTAACATTTTGGGGAGACATTTGTTGAAGTAATCACTTTTTGTTCAATCATGTATAGTTTGCACAACCTTGAACATCTTTGAAGCCATTTTAGTAATGATTGTTTTCTGTTAATCAGTTATCTGTGCATAGAGACAGGTAAAGGGCTTCCTGTGGTTTTCCCTTAATTCTCTTAAGATCAGCCACATGATGATTGTGTGTCATTGGAATGACGGCTAGGTAGATCACTGACAGATTGATGTCTGCAAACTGGGTTCCATTCTTCTACTGCTTTTAGTCATTGCTTCAACCAATAATATAACTATGGTACGTGAAAAAAGCATGAGTTCTTTTTGGTGGGAAAAGGCAGTAACCATATGTGACTTTTTAACCTCGTAAATGGAATCTATTGACCTGTGGTAGGTTTGACACCCTAGATCCAGGTACCCACTTTTAGTTCACACACACACACACACACACACACACACACACTCCCATGGGTAAAATAGATTTCTAGCAGGAAGCAGCTTTATAGCACAGAGAGCGCAAGCTGGTCCTCCTTGATGACCTAGAGGGCTGGAGGGGTTGTGGGTGGGGGCTAAGGAGAGAGGCTCAAGAGGAAGGGGATATATGTATAATTATAGTTTATTTACATCGTTATACAGCAGAAACCAATACAATACTGTAGAACAGTTATCCTCTGATTGAAAAGAATTTCTGTCTCTCTATTTTGGGGCTCTGATGGTACTGTGTAGGCTAGTTTATGGGTTGGATACCTTATTTCTCAGGGTGGCCCTTGGCAGTCCGAGGCTACCATCTTACCAGTAGCATCGATCTCAGCAGGAAAAAGTCTTTGCTCACTAACTCATGGCTAGGATCTCACATAAGACTCTCATTTATTCATCCAGATCACGTGCCCACCCGAAACCTCAGAGCTGTGGTCAAGCCCCTCAGATTAATTCCTTCCTGTGGGGGACGTAGCTGTACTTTCCTACAGGAAAATAGAAGTGCTATTGGCAGAATGCAGGAATGTTTGCTCTGTTAACAGAAATACTAGTCACTTCCCTGATAGCTCAGTTGGTAAAGAATCTGCCTGCAATGCAGGAGACCCTGGTTCAATTCCTGGGTCAGGAAGATCCACTGGAGAAAGGATAGGATACCCACCCCAGTATTCTTGGGCTTTCCTTGTGGCTCAGCTGGTAAAAAATCTGCCCACAATGTGGGAGACCTGGGTTCAATCCCTGGGTTGGGAAGATCCCCTGGAAAAGGGAAAGGCTACCCACTCCAGTTTCTGCTCTGGAGAATTCCATGGACTATATTGTCCATGGGGTTGCAAAAAGTGGGGCACGACTGAGTGACTTTCACTTTCACTACAAGATATAAACACACAAAAATCAACTACAGAGATATATTCTTAATTGTGTTGCCAATCTATAATCTGTTATTAACTGATTTTTTTAAATAATGAAAGGCATTGAAAGTAAGGGAAACATTTTCTTTTTTCTAAGATGATTAATTATATTTTAGCCAATGGGATATGCATTCTGGAAAGAACTTTAACTGGAATGTCTTTCTATACAACAAACACTTAATGAACATTTGTTATGTGTCACACACTCTTCCATGTTCTGGAGAAAGAAAAATGACATAGCTCCTCCCTGCCCTTGACCTCTGGTCCTCATTTTCGAGGGAGTTAGTGCAGAAGACAAGACAATGAGTAGCTGCAGTTCCATGTGATAACTGCAAAAGCTCAGGGTTTCTCAGGTTTCTTGGACACTCGAGAGGGATGTCTCGCCTAGGCTGAGGGTGCTTCTTAGCTGAGGTGAGTGGCCGCATCATCTGGCCCTTCGTATGCCTCTTCTGCTTCATCCATGCGAAGTTCCCGAATGGACCCCTGACTTTAGTTGTCCTAAATCCTTTTTGGCTCTTTAGCTAACCCTCATCTGTCCTGTCTCCATCCATTTAGCCATACACTTGGTCTTGCCTGCTTTTTTCATTCTCACACCCCTTCATTCTGAGCCGCCTATTGGATGGCCTGCCTTCTGCAGTAGGCATGGTGACTGGGCTCCAAGGAGCCTTTCTAACCTCTGGTCTTGTGCCTTCCTCCACTGAACAGCTACATTCCCCACGCTCCCCTACAGCTAGGCTTCTGGATACCATCCCTTTTCTGCCAGTTAGAAGAATTTGAGTTTTCAAAGGCAGAATTGAGTTGCAGAACTCTTTCTCCCTCCCTTCCTTCCTTCCTTCCTTCCTTTTTTTTTTTTTTTTTTTGGTCAAAACCTTTAGGTTCTACTCTCTCAGAAAATGTGAATATGCAACCATAATTGTAGATAACTGTAGTCACCATGCCACACACTAGATCCTCACACCTTACTCATCTCTCCCGGAAAGTTTGTACTTCTCTAAACCTGTCCCTATTCTGCTTCACTCCCTAGTTCCTGGCAACTCATTTTTTTTTTCTTTTTAAAGATTGCACATGTAAGTGAAACTATGCAGTATTTGTCTTTCTCTGTCTGGTTTCATTTAGCATTTGAGCTTTCCTGATGGTTCAAGTGATAAAGGCCTGCCTCTACCATTGTAAGGACACATGTTCAGTCCCAGGGTTGGGAAGATCCCCTGGAAAAGGAAATGTCAACCCACTCCAGTATTCTTGCCTGGAGAATTCCATGGACAGAGGACTCTGGTGGGCTATACAGTCCACGGGGTTGCAGAGAGTTGGAAACACCTGAGTGACCATATACATACAGACTCTCCAGGTTCATCCATGTTGTTGCAAATGACAGCGTTTCCTTATTTTTCAGAGCTTGATAGCTTTCTGTTTTATACATATACCATATATTCTGATCCATTCGTCTATTCAGCCATTTAGATTGTTTCCATACCTTGAGTATTGTGAACAATGCTACAGTGATTATGGGAGGACAGTTATCTATTTGAGGTAATAATTTTGTTTCCTTGGGATGAATATCCAGAAGTAATGTTACTGGATCATCTGGTAGTTCTATTTTTAATTTCTTGAGAAACCTCCATACAGTTTTTCATAGTGCTATGCCAGTTTATATTACCAACAACAGTGTACAAGTGTTCGCTTTTCTCCACATCTTGGTGAGCATTTATCTCCTGTCTTTTTTTTTTTTGGTTAGAGTTAAGGTTAGGTTGGTTTTTTTTTTCCATTTTGATGCTTTTTTTGTTGTTTTTAATTGAGATACAATTGATTTGCCATATTGTGTTAGTGTCAGGTATACAGCAAAGTGATTGTTATACATACATATATACCTATTTTTTCAAATTATTTTCCTTTATTGGTTATTATAGAGTATTAAGTACAGTTCCGTGCTATGCAGTAGGTCCTTGTTGGTTCTGTAATAGTAATGTATGTATGTTAGGTGCAGGTTGATACATCACTGTGATTTTTATTATATTTCCTTGATTATTAGTGACGTTGAACACCTGTTAGTACACCTGTTCATGTACCTGTTTGGCCATTTGCATGTCTTCTTTGGGAAAATGTCTGTTCAGGTCCTTTTCTATTTTTTTTAATTGGATTATATGGGTTTTGATATTGAATTTTCTGATGAGGCTGTCCTTTTCTGTTCTCCAGTTTCTGCTGGCTAGAACACTGGCGGACACATTGGGCTTTTCGGCAGCAGTGTTTCAGCATCCAGTCTCTAACTTCAGGGTCATTGAAAAGCAAAGCATGAGGAGCCTATTTTTTGGCTGGTATGGTTTTCTTATAAATTCAGAGATGTTGATGATAGCAGCTTTCTGAACCCTGTTCACGATCCTGGCGATATGTTTCTCATATCAATGGCTCTGTCAGTGGCTTCCTGACTTTCTGTCTTCCTAATGGTGGCAGAAGTAGCATCACAGCTCATGAGTCACTCTGCGTGTCTTCCTGGAGTCCACGCTTCCAGCCCTCCCAGTGACTTTGATATGTCGCATCAGCTTGTTTTATCTGTTTGGAGCAGCTCGACTCTGACTGATAAAACCACTCACCTCCTCTCAGCCTCAGTCTCTCTCCAAAACGTGGAGATTGCAGAGCCTGACTCTCAAAGTTTTTCATGAGACTGCGCTGAGCAAAGGCACGTAGGCAAGTTACTGAGGGGAGGGCATCTTGGGGCAAAGGGTTAGCTAGTGTGAACTTGCAGTTTGTCTGTTAGATTAGAAATTTTCTCTCTATAAGAAATATTGTTGAAATCAAGAAAAATGTTTTCCCTCATCTCCTTAGAGCAGGAAAGAAGGTGTCTTTTTTCCTCCCTTTTTGATTGTTTGTTTGTTTGTTGGATTCCACGTGGCTCCCCCTTTCTCATGGCCAGCTAATGCCAAAGTGTCTGTCTTTGGCTTTAGTCACTCACCATGTGGTTCACAAATACTTAACAGCAATCACTTTACATTAGTACAGATCTCTGGATTGGATAACTGTAAATTCTGACTTCCTGTAGTCAGCTGAAGAGTGAGATTTTTGTAGAGCCAAAAACCTGTGTCCCAGTGTGGGATAAGTAAGCAGGGAACAGGCTATTACAGTGAAAGACCTTTATGCTAAGCCTCTGAGAGTGTGAACTGAGTTTCGGTCTTAGTTCCTTTAAAATAGGTGTAATCACTGCTGCCTCACAAAGTTGTTGGGAGCATCAGCTACACAATAGGAAAGCCCTACTCACAGGTAGTTCATACCTAGATGGAGGTGGTGATAGTTAAGAAAATGTTTGACGAGCTCAGTGGGTCGAAAGATAAAACAAACAGGTAGCCATTCTTTTATTTCCATTGATATTAATCAAGGTCTCTTAGGTACAGGCATTGTTAAAATATTTATGTATGTTACATAACTTTATCTCGATAGCACACCATTAGGTAGCTCTTTCCTGTCCCCATTTTACAGGTGAAGTTGTTGACTCAGTGTAATCGGCTTGTTTGCATTGATACTGACTTTGTGAGTCTAGTCTCCAGTTTCTTCTTCTTAAATATGGATCCAAAAGCCTCAGATTTCCTGGAAATTTTTCAGGTATTTTCAACTACGAGGAGACCTTGCCTGCCAGAGATAATATTTAGATTTTTATCCAGTACTTCTTTGACCCACTCCTACCTTTGGACCCATTAGTATCAGTACCCTGATTTAGCTTCATTTAAGGACATTCAATTCATTCATCAGGACACCAGCCCACATCTTAGGCACAGGATTGCTGAGACAAGAGTGATTGACATCTGGCTACTTAATCAGCTCCCTCCCAGAGTGGGAATCACAGATGGTAGGTGGTTTTTCCAGTCTAACTCACACTTTAATTTAATTATTATTCTTATTTTTAACTTTTGTTTAAGCATGAAGATACAGCTGTATCACTGAAATGGGATTTTAGAAGCTCTTAAAAAAAAGCCTTTTGTGTCCAAGGGGACTTCTACCCCTCATCACCTTCACTTCCCAATGTGAAAGGAAATGAGAAGTGAGTTCAGTGGTTAAAAGGTTAAAATATCATTACTTACCCATACGAGGTGGCTGTACCATCAGGTGGGGGAATTCCTTACAAGGAAATCCTTTTCCCCTGGGGAAGCAGAGTACCATTTGGGAAAAGCTGCTTCAGTGTTTTCTTAATTAACTTTGTTGTGTCTGTGCATTTAGTGGAAATGTAATAATTTGTTACTTCTCACTACCTGTGTATTTTGAAATCGACAATTGTTTGAATAATACAGCTCCCTGGAGTTATCCTTGCTAATGCCGAAAGGATACTGTATTTTTTAAAGTGCCTAATATTTTTTTCTAATTAGACCAGACAATGTATTAAACTAGAAGTGATATGATACATCTTACTAAGTCACTGGGTTTTACTTGCAACATGCTATTGAGTTTTACCTTTTCTTCTTTTTTTAAAAAAACCAATACTGTTACTAGACCACAGAACATATTTGTGGGAAAAAGGTGCACACCCCCTTCTTGGGACACAGCCCCACGCTGAGGGGCGTGGCCTAATGAGAGGAGCCCAGCTGACTATCATCAGCCCCAGGCGCTTCTCATGGGTCAGCACTGTGTGATCTCTACAACTGCATGTTACAGCCGCCAGGATTAGATGTTCAGGGTCACGTGTGAGTTGTTTGTGCTCCATCACTCAGTCGTGCTCGACTCTTTGTGACCCCATGGGACTGTAGCCTGCCAGGCTCTTCTCTCCGTGGAACTTTTCAGGCAAGAACACTGGAGTGGGTTGCCATTTCCTCCTCCAAGGAATCTTCCCAACCCAGACACTGAACCTGGGTCTCCTGCCTCTCCTGCATGGGCAGGCAAATACTTGGGAATACCTGGGAAGCATTGTGTAAGTTGTATGGGAACATAATTTCCACACTTGTCTGGCACTGGGGATATGTGAGGATACTCTAAAAGAAAACTTTCTGTAAGAACAGACCTTGATGGTGGCTAACCTTAATCACACAGCATGTCAAGCAGGTTTGTGCAATCTGCTTGTTTTTCTGCAGCATCTTTTGGGGCTTTGTAGGCTCTTGCTGTGGAGACTGCTGCCCACCACGAATGCCCAAGATGAGAAGCTCTGCCAGGTGTGGGCTGGTTGGTTCTCCTTTCCCACTACCAAGAAATTGGAGTTGGGTTACTTCTTATAAAAACCTCGCCTCCTCTTCAAAAACACTGAAATGCTTGTGCTCTTCTCTCTGTGATGAGGCTTGGAGAGGGTGAAGGTTGCAACTATTCAAGTAAAGGTTTCTGATTAAAACCTCACTGCAGATGTTTCACAAGTATTTGGATTGAATCAATTTGTTAGCTCTGAGCTGTGGGGACAGAATCTGGGCTTAGCATTTTGGTCTGCACAGTTTTTTTCCCCCATTAAATAGATACTGTGCTTGATATTCAAGCATCCTCTCACCTGTGGTCTTATATGGATGCTATTTGCTTGATCTCTGGGGGCATTTTGAAGATGTGACCATTGATAAACACAGTTCTGGGTGCAGAATTCATTTGTTTGCACGTATTCCTGGCAAGGAAAAGGCATCACCGGTGGGTGCCATCTTAGGAATCTCCCCATCTCTTCTGAAAGCATTTGACCTTGTACCTCCTGTGGCCAGTTTTCTCTCCTCTTTTGTCTTTCTGAGGACAATGCCTTGGAGGACTTCATTCTTTTTCTTGGTTCCCAAGGTAACACTACTCTTATGGCAGAAAGTGAAGAGGAACTGAAGAGCTTCTTGATGAAAGTGAAAGAGGAGAGGGAAAAAGTTGGCTTAAAGCTCAACATTCAGAAAACTAAGATCATGGCATCTGGTCTCATCACTTCATGGCAAATAGATGGGGAAACAGTGGAAGCAGTGGCTGACTTTGTTTTGGGGGGCTCCAAAATCACTGCAGATGGTGACTGCAGCCATGAAATTAAAAGACGCTTACTCCTTGGAAGGAAAGTTACAACCAACCTAGACAGCATTTTAAAAGGCAGAGAATTACTTTGCCAACAAAGGTCCGTCTAGTCAAGGCTATAGTTTTTCCAGTGGTCATGTATGGATGTGAGAGTTGGACTATAAAGAAAGCTGAACGCAGAAGAATTGATGCTTTTGAACTGTGGTGTTGGGGAAGAATCTTGAGAGTCCCTTGGACTGTGAGGAGATCCAACCAGTCCATCCTAAAGGAGATCAGTCCCGGGTGTTCATTGGAAGGACTGATGTTGAAGCTGAAACTCCAATACTTTGGCCACCTGATGTGAAGAGTTGACTCATTTGGAAAGACCCTGATGCTGGGAAAGACTGAGGGCAGGAGAAGGGGATGACAGAGGATGAAATGGTTGGATCACCGACTCAATGGACATGGGTTTGGGTGGACTCCGGGAGTTGGTGATGGACAGGGAGGCCTGGCGTGCTCTGGTTCATGGGGTTGCAAAGAGTTGGACACAACTAAGCGACTGAACTGAACTGATTCTTCTATTCTCAGCTGCTTAATAGGCTTCCTTAGTAGCCTCTTGCTTCCTTCTGTCCCCTGCTGGGCTTTCCTGGTGGACCAGGCAGTAAAGAATCTGTCTGCAAATGCAGGAGACCAAGGTTTGATCCCTGGATGGGGAAGATTCCCTGAAGAAGGGAATAGCCACCCACTCCAGCATTCTTGCCTGAAGAATCCCATGGACAGAGGAGCCTGGCAGGTTACAGTCCATTGTGTTGCAGAGTTCTACATGACTGAGGACTAACACTTCGCACTTTCCTGGTACTTCCTTGCCTCCCTCTTTCCTTTCTGTCCATCCTTCCCTTCTTTCTCTTCCCCTTGCCTCCACTCCACCCCACTCTACTTCATCTCTTGTCCATTGTGTGCGAGCCTGATAAAAACTCTAGGTTTGGAGGAGGGTATGTCCATCTCGCTTTCTCTCCCTGGCAAGAGAGTCCGAGCAGGAACCTACTCTTGCAGAAGTCAGACCTTCTAAGACCTATAAATCTAGGTCAGACTGGGCTGCATGAATATGTGTGTCCCTGAACACAGTACTGGGTTGTCTGTTGTGTTCAGTCTACGAGCTGAGAAGGTATAAACTTAGGAAATTTTGTAAAAGCATATGGCTCCATGCCCAGAAATCCTGATTCTCTCCTTTTTAAAATTACAACCTGAGCTGAGAACCACTACATTCAGAACTCTCATAAGGAACAAGTGTGAACAGTTCTCCAAAGTGGAGAATAAGATACTGTTCCTATTAGATTACCTTTTCCAGGTGTCTCTAAAACTGTGTTACAGACCATGAAAAAGTTGTGAATTTATTTCTAAACCTGTTATGCAAATGTGGCAAATGCCAGGGATATTTTCCTGTCTCCATATTGGCCCAAACTCATTAAGCAGTTATTTACATTTAAATTTGATTTCTCCGAAAATACAGTTAGATCGGTTACTGAGTAGTATCGCTATACTTGTCTTTTAATAGCATATTTTCCCAAATGGTCACACTTGAATCAATCTTTCTGGTACCACATAGTGATCTTCAGTTATATTATTATGTCTCAGTGGTAGTAAAATCAGTCCTTAACAAACAGTTAATGTAGGAACTGTGCACAGTAATAAATAGACCTAGGATTCCAGCTGGCACAAAGTCTGATTTTAGTTTGAATGACAACCAAGCTACAGTATTTTCTCTTTTTCAAGGGGGGAGGGGAAGTCACAGAAATGGAAACATGGGTTTTTTACTACCACCCCCCCTTTACTTTAGATGCTGTTTAAAATAGTCATGAGCATGAAGTATGCTATTTTTAGATTTAGGTCATTTGAAATGCTTCTTCTTTTAAGATTAAAATAGGGATGGGGTAGCTATGGTCATGGTTAATGCTGAGAGGGCTCTGCCCAGGGCCCGGATTGGTCTTGCTGCTGCTACAGCGGCCAGACGGCCGGCCTTATCCCCAACTCTGAATTCTGTCCTCCAGGTCTTCAAATGGTGTGGGCGGGGGGTGGATAGGGGCCTGCTTGGGGATGGAACTAAGGAAATAAAACAAAGGAGCCTTCCACCTTTAGGTAATGCCCTTCCCTTCTCTATTCATCACATTAGCCAGTTACAAAAGAGGCCTGGGACACTGAGTCATATTCTCTGTCATTCCCAATGTGTGATGGAGAGAGAGGAGATCTCTGCTTACTTTGACCCATGCCCTGTGCGTCCCTCAGTACAGGAGAAGTCCTGGCAAGGAGCTGTCCCCCAAGTCTTTTAAGACTTCCCTTTGGTATTTCATTAGAGAGGGAAGAGTGGAAATTGGTGGGCTGGGGTGCTGTAGAGTCCAGACATGGAGACCTTTGGAGTTTCTTCAGCTAAACATATCTGGTTTTGAGGTTCATGGGTTTGGGGTCTGCCCTCCCAAAGCAGCACTGACTCTCATGTCTTTACCTTCTGACCATGGCAGTCGAAACATCAGATGCTTTCAGAGGCATAAGCATGTTCTATCACAGTAATAAAGACTGCTATGTGTCCTTCAGATTTTATAGTACCAATCCACATTAAATTCCGATCTTACCGTCCTCTTTCATGTTTCAGTAGGTACAAAAATCACTTCTTTGTTTCTTAAATTCTCTATTGGATAGATGTTTATACATTAACTTGTTTTTAGTTATTATTGCAGAATCTCATTTATCTCCAGTAATACAACTCAGGAGCAAATTTAAGTGTGATGTTCTTCTAAATATCATTCGTGTATAATAAAATATGTTAGATGGTAGGCTCAGCAAGCACTTTTGGAAATTTTGATTTAAAAAATTTTTCTACTATGGTTCTGCTGATCAGTCTCCAGAATTTCATTCAATTTACCTTCACTGTTGAATGCAGATCCATAAAAATCAATGTAAAAATAAGCCATTAGAAAGAAAGGCAGTTCAGTTCAGTTGCTCAGTCGTGCCCAACTCTTTGCAACCCCATGAACCGCAGCACACCAGGCCTCCCTGTCCATCACCAACTCCCAGAGTCCACCCAAACCCATGTCCATTGAGTCGGTGATCCAACCATTTCATCCTCTGTCATCCCCTTCTCCTGCCCTCAGTCTTTCCCAGCATCAGGGTCTTTTAAGTGAGTCAACTCTTCACATCAGGTGGCCAAAGTATTGGAGTTTCAGCTTCAACATCAGTCCTTCCAATGAACACCCGGGACTGATCTCCTTTAGGATGGACTGGTTGGATCTCCTCACAGTCCAAGGGACTCTCAGGAGTCTTCCCCAACACCACAGTTCAAAAAGCATCAATTCTTCAGCACTCAGCATTCTTTATAGTCCAACTCTCACATCCATACATGACCACTGGAAAAACTATAGCCTTGACTAGACGGACCTTTGTTGGCAAAGTAATGTCTTTGCTTTTTAATATGCTGTCTAGGTTGGTCGTAACTTTCCTTCCAAGGAGTGTCTTTTAATTTCATGGCTGTGATCACATCTGCATTGATTTTGGAGCCCCCCAAAACAAAGTCAGCCACTGCTTCCACTGTTTCCCCATCTCTTTGCCATGAAGTGATGGGACCGGATGCCATGATCTCAGTTTTCTGAATGTTGAGCTTTAAGCCAACTTTTTCCCTCTCCTCTTTCACTTTCATCAAGAGGCTCTTTTGTTTCTCTTCACTTTCTGCCATAAGGGTGGTATCATCTGCATATCTGAGGTTATTTATATTTGTCCCGGCAATCTTGATTCCAGCTTGTGTTTCCTCCAGCCCAGCGTTTCTCATGATGTACTCTGCATAGAAGTTATATAAGCAGGGTGACAATATACAGCCTTGACATACTCCTTTTCCTAATTGGAACCAGTCTGTTGTCCCATGTCCAGTTCTAACTGTTGCTCCTTGACCTGCATACACATTTCTGAGGAGGCATATCAGGTGGTCTGGTATTCGCATCTCTTTCAGAATTTTCCACAGTTTATTGTGATCCACAGAGTCAAAGGCTTTGGCATAGTCAATAAAGCAGAGACAAGAGTAGAGGAAATTCTCAAATTTTCACCCACCCTCACCCAGTACTCACTTATCAATTCCTTACCCCTGTTGGTCATGCAGAAATTCTCGTTTATTCTGTCATGGACATAGACAGCTTTAAATTCCCTTTCTGCATGCATGCTCAGTTTGCTTAGTCATGTCCAACTCTTCGCAACCCCCTGGACTATAGCCCTCCAGGCCCCTCTGTCTGTGAGATTCTCCGGGCAAGAATACTGGAGTGGGTTATCATTTCCTACTGCAGGGGATCTTTGATACCCAGGGATGGAAGCTGCGTCTTTTGCATTGGTAGGTAGGTTCCTTACCACTGAGCCACCCGGGAAGCCCCTTCAAGTAAGGACGATGGAACACATGTGCCAAAGGACTGTCTCCATTCTTTTACCATCTGTCGAGGGTCCATAGTCATGCTGGCTGCAACCATTAACTGTTGCTAACCTTTAAACGTTTTCCCTCTTGTCAAATCCTCTTAAGGTGAAAAGATGTGAGGTCATTTAATAAATAACTGTTGAACATCTAACCCATCCTAGGCTCTGACTTCAATCTGTAAGCAAGGCCAGCCTATTACCCATGTGTGTGTGGCTTGTATTATAGTCATGGAAAGTCGTACACATACAGACAAAACAAACACAAGGATATAAATATAATAATTATAAAAAAATAAGTATTACAAGGGTAATAAGGAGGAGAGAGGCAATAACAGGAAGGGCTAACTTAAGGAGAACATGGGAAGCTGTCTGGAAGAGGGGTGATATTTCAGCCCTGAAAATGGGAAGTTCTGACTGTGGGTAGGAAGGAAGATGTTCTAGGTAAAGGTCTAAAGTTTGGCAAAAAAAGTTATTCAGTTTGATGGACAGACCAGCTCACACATTATATTGGGTTGACCGAAACATTTGTTTAGGTTTTTCCATAAGGTCGTATGGAAAAACCCAAACAAATTTTTTGGCCAACTCAGTAAGTGTGGTGATCTGGACAACTGGCCTCTAAGACAATGGAAGGGGGTGCAGTTTTCATTTCCAGAGGAGCTTTTAGCACAATGAGGAAGATGGCACTCATGCATCTCTTGGGTAGTGTTCATCAAGCATGCATGAATGGACTGTTATTCCTGTCAACAGTAATGGCAGACATTGCTAATCAAGTTAGCATTCTTCCCCCTGATCCTCAATTACTGTGATATCCAGTTAGCTGTAGAATAACTGTTATTCCTGTCCTTGCACTTGGTACTGCTCTGCCTTAAAGACAGAGATTGTATCTTTTTATTGTAGTATCCTGAACTCCAAGAGTAATCAGTACCAATAAATGCTCAATAAACAATCATTTATTCATTAAAACTTACCTACTTATAGCCATTTATTCTTATTATATATTAAATGCTTATTAATATATCAGTAGTAACCCTAAGGTTACTTTAAACCAATGTGTAAGTATGCATGTGTATAATATATATTTTGGCAGACTTAGACATATAGCCATATCTGCAAGATTTGACTATTTGAATAGTTCAGTTGCTCAGTCATGTCTGATTCTTTGTGACTCCATGGACTGTAGCATGCCAGGCCTCCCTGTCCACCACCAACTCCCGGAGTTTACTCAAACTTATGTGCACTGAGTTGGTGATGCCATCCAACCATCTCATCCTCTGTCGTCCCCTTCTCCTCCTGCCTTCAATCTTTCCCAGCATCTGGGTCTTTTCAAATGAGTTATATGTTTGCATTAGGTGGCCAAAGTATTGGAGTTTCAGCTTCAACATTTGTCCTTCCAATGAACACTCAGGACTGATCTCCTTTAGGATGGACTGGTTGGATCTCCCTGCTATCCAAGGGACTCTCAAGAGTCTTCTCCAACAATACAGTTCAAAAGCATCAATTCTTCGGCGTTCAGCTTTCTTTATAGTCCAGCTCTCACACCCATACATGACTACTGGTAAAATCATAGCCTTGACTTAGACCTTTGTTGACAAAGAAGTGTTTCTGATTTTTAATATGCTGTCTAGGTTAGTCATAACTTTCCTTCCAAGGAGTAAGCATCTTTTAATTTCATGGCTGCAGTCACCATCTGCAGTGATTTTGGAGCCCAACAAAATAAAGTCAGCCACTGCTTCCACTGTTTCCCCATCTATTTGCCATGAAGTGATGGGACTGGATCTTAGCTTTCTAAATGTTGATTTTTAAGCCCACCTTTACACTCTCCTCTTTTACTTTCATCAAGAGGCTCTTTAGTTCTTCTTCACTTTCTGCCATAAGGGTGGTGTCATCTGCATATCTGAGGTTAATATTTCTCCCGGCAATCTTGATTCCAGCTTGTGCTTCATCCAGCCATGTCTGATTCTTTGTGACTCCATGGACTGTAGCATGCCAGGCCTCCCTGTCCACCACCAACTCCCGGAGTTTACTCAAACTTATGTGCACTGAGTTGGTGATGCCATCCAACCATCTCATCCTCTGTCGTCCCCTTCTCCTCCTGCCTTCAATCTTTCCCAGCATCTGGGTCTTTTCAAATGAGTTATATGTTTGCATTAGGTGGCCAAAGTATTGGAGTTTCAGCTTCAACATTTGTCCTTCCAATGAACACTCAGGACTGATCTCCTTTAGGATGGACTGGTTGGATCTCCCTGCTATCCAAGGGACTCTCAAGAGTCTTCTCCAACAATACAGTTCAAAAGCATCAATTCTTCGGCGTTCAGCTTTCTTTATAGTCCAGCTCTCACACCCATACATGACTACTGGTAAAATCATAGCCTTGACTTAGACCTTTGTTGACAAAGAAGTGTTTCTGATTTTTAATATGCTGTCTAGGTTAGTCATAACTTTCCTTCCAAGGAGTAAGCATCTTTTAATTTCATGGCTGCAGTCACCATCTGCAGTGATTTTGGAGCCCAACAAAATAAAGTCAGCCACTGCTTCCACTGTTTCCCCATCTATTTGCCATGAAGTGATGGGACTGGATCTTAGCTTTCTAAATGTTGATTTTTAAGCCCACCTTTACACTCTCCTCTTTTACTTTCATCAAGAGGCTCTTTAGTTCTTCTTCACTTTCTGCCATAAGGGTGGTGTCATCTGCATATCTGAGGTTAATATTTCTCCGGCAATCTTGATTCCAGCTTGTGCTTCATCCAGCCCGGCATTTCACATGATGTACACTGGATATAAATTAAATAAGCAGGGTGACAGTATACAGCCTTGACATACACCTTTTCCTGTTTGAAACCAGTCTGTTGTTCCATGTCCAGTTCTAACTGTTGCTTCCTGACCTGCATACAGGTTTCTCAAGAGACAGGTCAGGTGGTCTGGTATTCCCATCTCTTTCAGAATGTTCCACAGTTTCTTGTGATCCACACAGTCAAAGGCTTTGGTATAGTCAGTAAAGCAGGAATAGATGTTTTTCTGAAACTCTCTTGCCTTTTCCATGATCCAGCAGGTGCTGGCAATTTGATCTCTGGTTCCTCTGCCTTTTCTAAAACTAGCTTGAGTATCTGGAAGTTCCCGGTTCATGTATTGGTAAAGTGTGGCTTGCAGAATAGTAAAATAGTAAAGTCAATTGTTTTTACTGCATTTGTGAGCTCTCAAAGCTATTAAGGTATTCTTATTTAAGCATAAAGAGTGAAGCCTGTATGGTTTCTGGAGAGTGACTTAGTGTGTATGTGATCTTGTTGAATCAGAATGAGGGTCATATCATGATGTTAGAGAAGTTTATTAACAACTAATAGCTCTGTGAAGTTGGAGAACATTTCCAGAGTTGGGTGAGAAGAGGGAGGAAGTTATTTTAATCACTTGCATGAGCCATTTATAGTCATGTCATCTCCTCTGTCATAAAGATTATCACTTAATTATAAGGTAACATGATTTGCTATTTAGATATTGGAGATAAAAACATACAGGCTGGGATCAAAGTGGAAATCAATTTTCAAAAGGTCTGGGTACTAATTAATAAAGTTCATTCAGCTGTGTGTCTGTCAGACTAGCTTGGGTTAGGGTGTCTATTTTAAAAACATAGATGAGCCGAGTTCTCTGGCTTCTGGGTCGGAGAGGATGACCACCTTTAAATACAGAGGGATAGCTCAGGCAAGTGGGAGAAAGTGCCTGACCTCACCATGCAGGCCAGCCAATGCCAGGTCACACTCTCACATACGCGGTCCTCTCCACTGCTTTTCTGCATTGCTCTTGAGTTGTGTAAGAAGACGACAGATTCCGTAGGTTGAACAAATCCTGCTAGTTGCAGGAAAATGCAGGTGTGTATTAGCTTACAAGGAAGGGGACTTGTAAGCAAATGAATGTGTAGAAGTGATAAGAGGATAGATTTCAATTCTCCCTAATGGATGAACTGGGCCTTCTGAGTGTGGTCAGGTCTGAAGAAGGGTTTGAGGGAATTTCTTATCATTCACACTGAGGATCCTTTGTCAGGGACATTGTTGAGGACAACCCTGCAACACTACTGTGTTTGAGAGGATGTCCTTTAGATTGGGTTGACCCTGGCTTTAATCTAAGTACTGATGCTTAATACTCTGATCTTTATATTTTTGAGCTTCAGTTTTTGTTTTTTACTTTCTAAATAGATATCATAATTGTACCAACCTCAGTGCAGTTTCTGTAGAATTTAGCATGAGATATGTGTCCAAGAAATGGTAGCTGCTTATTATGATTTTTAGAATGATAGTGGCCATTGTTAGAACCCAGAAAGGGCAAAAGATGACTTTTTGATGTTGTTTAATACTTTATCCCCCAACTCCCAGTCCAAGTTCAGTGCTTGCCCTGGACTCCAACACAGAGGGCACCACTTGAATGAGGATGAACTCAAGAGAGATTCTTTCCAAGGACATATATGGAGGGATGGGGCTCAGGAGGGAAGAACTATAGGGAATGGAGGGAGCTACAGAGGTGTTCTCATGACTGAAACCCAGAGAGATGAGGGGAAGGTATGAACCTGTGAGAGCAGGAAAGAGAATTGGAAGAGCATGCTGACTTTGGAGGAGCCGGGGAGCTTTGGGAATGGGATTGGACTTCTCTTTATCTCTTCATCTGATCTCCTGCTGGAACCCTCTCCAGCCAGTTGACCTGGGAAGCCCAGAGGCAAGGGACTCCATCAGCGTAGCGGATGCAGGTCAGCCTTCTGGAGCAGAGAACAGGGCAGAAGGGAAGGGATGATCTAAAGGGGCAACCCAACTATCACAGTGTCTCACACATAGTAAGCACTCAGTAAAAATATATTGAATAAATAGCATCTCATAGGTAGTTGAATTAAATTGTGTTCCTTCAAACCATTGTTTTCTTAGTGCATCCTATGTGCTAAATGCCATAAAGCCTGGAACAATGAATAAAGCTCAACCTTAGTCTTCCTGGGTATCCACAATGCATCCATTTTTTAAAAGGACTTTATGTATATTTTCCCATTAATTTGTACCATCTCCCTCTAAAGTGGGATTTATTATCCCCATTTTATGAAGAAGGAGCCCTGAATTTTGAGAGATTAACAGACATGTCCAGAGTCACACAGAGGGTGGAATGGGTATCCAAATGCTGGCTGCTGGGATCCTCATGTTCATCATTCCATCCTGGTTCTATGACTCCACAGAAAGGATCATTGATGTGACTGAGCATGCTTTTTCTTTTTTCAATGAATTCAGTAAATACTATTGTAGGTGGGTTTAACTGTATCTAGCCCACTATTCCTAGCAGAGGTACCAGTGTGAATCATCTGGGAACTTACTAAAATGAAGAATTTTGAGAGTCCCCACCAGGTCTAATCTATTGTGTTGGACTCCTTGCAAAATCCTTAGGGGATAAGGTAGCCAGCCTGAGAGTGAACTCTGCTTTCATGAATCACTGATGTAACCCAGACTCCTGATTTTACAAAGGAAAGAAATGATGTTCAGAAAATCCGTGTGACTAGTTTGGTGATACAAGGCCAGTTGGTATCAAATACAGGTTTTCCTGTTGTCAGTAAATAAAATCAGCATCAAATAAAAGTAACACTCACTAAAGTATATAACATAAGAATGGGTGCATGAAACTTACTTGACTTAAGTGTTCTTTTGTAGAGGTGCTCCTGATAGCTAAATGTGAATTAGATGAGACTGTGATCAGAGAAGATGTACCCTAACAACAGATAGTGATTTAATGCATGTTACAATGTGAAATACTGCACCCCACATCAGGTCATTTTCAAAGGCAGGATAATGGAGCTGCCTAGCAGTCAGCTTTTGCAGATGAGTGTAGGTTGAATTATAAGAATGGATACCCAAAGATGTGGAAAGACACAGTCATCAGTGAAAGTACAAGATGCCATTTTCATTTGTAAGGTAGCCCTTTATTAATGAATCTGATCTTGGTGCCGATACTGGCTAGTGCAAAAACAAGCCTTCAATGACAGGATGAACACCAGGACTACTAAAGACCTCTAGTCTCCAAACTGGTCTTGTGTCTCTTGGTGGCAGAAAAATTGTTCAAAAAAAAATGATGAATCCTCCTCATAGAACTGAAAATGTGGACAAAATCGAGTGACTCATAAGAGCATACTCATGTGACAAATGTTTCTGAGTGTCTCTCATTCCAGGTCACATCACTCCTGAAGTATAATGATAGGTTATAAATTGTTTTAACAGGGCTTCCAATGATCTGCTTAATCCATGGAACTTACAGTGGGAACTGATGTTCTTTCATGATTATGGAGATGAGATTGACAAAGGAGGATTTCTTAGGTAGCTGATAGAGCAGTTCCCACAGTGACAAGTTTCTGTACTGATCATTTGAGCATCTGTTTTCATAGATTCTGTCTGTACTGGTATTTAATATATGTTAAATCTTTATTCTTTCAGTGTAGGCAACAATATTTTCTATGATTTGTTCCATGAGTCTATTTTTCTTTTTTTCTTTTTTTTTTTGACAAAGAGCTCTGGCACATCCTCTCGCTAAGCTTGTATTTACTGAGTTTATTCATTCTTTTAAGGAGAAATAATTCATAGTCTGTTATTAAGACAATGGCTTTGACTTTAGAATGAGTTTATGTCTTTAAGGATAGTTCTCAGCAAATGAGTCAACCATATGTTAAATCAAATTTAACATCCATTATGAAACACTGAATCATACTTTACATCTCAGTAATGATAACAAATGATCACTTATCTCATGTTCTTCTCATTTGTACTACATCTCATCCATCTTGCTAATATCGCCAAATTTATTAAATGAACAACTATCCAACTATAACTGTTAGTATTAATTGCATCTTTTTCTATTTTCTTTTGTGGCCTTCCATTTCCATGCTTGCTTAAGCTCATTTTAACGTTGGTTTTAAAAGTAATAGTTTTTATTATTCTAAAATGACAATTAACAGAAAACTAGTAAGTTAGCAATAAAATTATTTCCATGAAACTCTGCAATTCCGGCAGCCCATTACAAGGCGGAGGATTTGCTTTATGTGCTCAGCACTGGAAGCGAAGATCTCTTTTTACTGGAATAAAAACAGTAGGTTTTAAACCTCTGGAAACATTTCAGATCCCTTATGACTTAAAATTGCTACTTGAGTAGTAAAAGTTTAAATCACTTGAGTAAATTTGTAATTTAATCTTTGAAGTTTAACTAACATTTATTCTTTCTTTCCAAGTGCTTTCTGTTGGTATAAATTGTGAAGAGTTGCCTCTGTCTTTTCATAAGACTTTACTAGGCTTCTTCAGCTCAGCAACTTCCAAACCAGTAGCTTCTTTCAGGCTCCCATTTCTGGAAAAAGTCCCACCATACCGTCTCTTCTCCAGGCTCTGAATACAGGTCCCTGCCTCTCATTTATGTCCTAGCAAGTTCACCTGTAGTGAAGTCACGTAATCGTGTCTGACTCTTAGTGACCCCATGGACTGTAGCCTACCAAGCTCCTCTGTCCATGGGATTTTCCAGGCAATAGTACTGGAGTGGACTGCCATTTCCTTCTCCAGGGGATCTTCCCAACCCAGGGATCGAACCCGGGTCTCCCGCATTGTAGACAGACTCTTTACCATCTGAGCCACCAGGGAAGTTGTTTATGTCCTAAATGTCCTCAACTTTTCAGCTACAGCTGCTTTTTCCTGTAAAACGATCTCTTAGATATTTATACTTCTCTTGTGATTCTTTTTATATACCTCCTGGATTTCTACCCCAGGCTCTTTTTTGATTCATTTGTCTTTCTTGGATACATCCTGTACTCCTGGTGAAACAAATCTTGCTCAGTCTTCCAAGTTCATGAACTCACATCTTCATTGAGGGAAGGGATTCAACACAAACTTGTTTCATGTTTCACCAAATTCCTGTTTTTATCAGATAACACATATCACAGGATTTTATCTAATGGGATGGTTGTGAGCAGAATTTCTTTCTAAATGGCAAATGTCACACTAATGTATTATCTTTGTTGGGATAATAATAATAAAAGTGACATTTGCTAAACTGCTTTTATGAATGTGGTGTTTTATATGTATTTACCTCTGATTCTTGTATAAACCTCGAGTGAAACTGAAAGTCACTCAGTCGTGTCTGAGTGAACTTTGTCATCCCGTGAACTGTAGCCCACCAGGCTTCTCCGTCCATGAAATTCTCCAGGGAACGATAGTGAAGTGAGTTGCCCTGCCCTTCTCGAGGGGATCTTCCTGACCCATGGATTGAACTGGAGTCTCCCACGTTGCAGGCAGATTCTTTACCCACTGAGCCACCTGGAAAGCCTGCCCCTATCTACCCCCCCCCCCCCGCCCCCACAATTTGTTTGCTGACCATAGATACCAAAATCTGACCGGAATTTTGAGAAGAACTGATAATAGAGCTTGGGGTTTGGGAGGAAAGTTTAATTTAGGGAGGAAATCTTTTTGTGAGAGATTTCATAGACTTAGAACCATAAAGTTGAGTTTCAGTTTTAGAGGGATGGAGTGGGGTCACCTGGATATTTCATTGTTGCAGGGCTGGGATACAGAGACAGCACTGTGGCTTCCGATGGGATCCTTTGAGGATTTCTTGAGGTGAGGTAGAGGAAGAAAACTTAAAGAATGTCCTAGGATTTAGAAAGATTTTGAAAATTGCCCTGTCAAGGAGAAGGCATCTTCATTTAAATCTTATCATGAAACATAAATGCAAATCTAAAGGTAAAATCTGGAAACTGCTGTGTGAAGACTGATATGTTGTAAAACTTGTTCAGTGCTATGGAAACAAACGGTGAAAGTCCTCTAGTTGAGATATAACTAAGGGAAGAATTGATAAGCTGAGCACCGAACCACTACCACCCCCTTTCTTGATGCTATAGGAAGGAAAAGTACCTGTCTTGAAATCAGGTCGTTACCAAAGCTTGGTATAATGCTAAAGAGGGTGCTCCATGTTCTTAACTAGGCTGTTCACATACTTTCTTAAAAAGTGTTGGAATGTTTCCCATTTGATCCCTAGTTAGCCTCACATTCTCAACCCTAGAGTAAATCTTTATAATCCCGTTCGTGCCACTGTCATATTCGCAATCAAATAGGAAACTACTTTCCTGGGTTTGGCCAAGATTGAGAGGGAATATTGTGCAGCATCAGCATAATATTAACTAAAATTATGTCATTCGTGATGGACCCTAACAAAAATCTGCAGGTGCCCAGCAGGAGGCTAAGTATGTCTGTTCAGTGAGGTTTCCCTTACGATATCCGTAGCCTGTAGTCGTGTGACCGTAGTACGTGTTACGGCTTTGTTAAAGGCGGGTGTCCACTCATTGCCCGTTCTGTGCAGCTCACTGTGCTGATCTCTATGGAAGAAACTAAATTAAGAGCTGGTTTCTGCTGTCAAGAAGCTTACCAGCCATTTGGATAGACAGATGGTACCATGTGACATGATTTGGGCTGTTACAGACTGGTGCTTCTCCGTGCTATGAGAATACTCAGGTGATAGATATTTATTTTGATGGGAGGACTGGAAAAGTTTCATGGACAATGTGACTTCTGAGCCAGTCCTGGAAAGTTTCAACTAGTAGAAATGTTTCCAGAAGGATGTAAAATTCTAGAAATAGTAATTTGACTGATTAACCAGGAGAGAGGTAAGGGACAGCTATGAGACTGGAGGGGGTAGAGCAGCATACATTTCACAGAATCCTAAATGCCATTTGGGAGGCTTTGGACGTCATTTCAAAAGCCCAGGGTAGCCACCAGAGGTTTTAGGAAAGGAAGTAACAGGATCAACAATGTGTTTCATGAGATTAAATGTGGCCCCTCGGTGGTAGATTGGGTTAGTGCTACAGTATAGGGAAGAGTTGAAGTAGGAAACTGGGAAGGAGAGAAAAGGCTGATAAAATAGAAATGGAGTCACCAGTACTCAGAGAGAGATACTTAGAGTAGGAGGCAGGTCTCCCCAAAACTTTCTTTCCAGGTTTCTAGCCCAGGTGAGTACCCCACCCCCACCTTGGTATTCTTTTTTTTTTTTTTTTTTAATTTATTTCTTAATGGGAGAATGATTGCTTTGCAATGTTGAGTTAGTTTCTGCTGTACAATAAAATGTACCACCTTTAAGTATACATATATCCCCTCTCTTTTGAGCCCCTCCTACTCCACCCCCCGATCCCATCTCTCTAGGTCATCACAGAGCACCCAGCTGAGCTCCCTATGCTGTACAGCAGCTTCCCACTAGCTGTCTGTTTTACACGTGGTAGTGTATACGTCCGGAGAAGGCAATGGCACCCCACTCCAGTACTCTTGCCTGGAAAATCCCATGGACGGGGGATCCTGGTGGGCTGCCGTCTATCGGGTCGCACAGAGTCAGACAAAACTGAAGCGACTTAGCAGCAGCAGCAGTGTATATGTCTTGATTTCTGTAACTGAGACATTGACAATAAACCATACAGAGATAGAACTAATTATTGTAAAACCTTGCTTCAGAGAAATGGTACATATGCATAGCACATATACATCACACTTCCTTAATTTTGTGATGTTATTGGTTGTAAGAACACCACCAATCACATAATGTTTTGGAAAAAAAATGCTAACATATTAAACACCTAAGTCAATTATAAGATGTGTCTCCATTTACTTATGTTAGCAATGTAAAAATAAGCATCTTAAAATTTAGGAAATAGGGCAATCATCCTCAGTTATTAGCATTTACTAACTTATAGTATATTGAACAATCAAGTAATCCTAGCTGGTACATACTTAACTAATATTAGAATTTTACCAGTTTCTAATACTAGAATTTTTACCACTTTTGTATACTAACTCTCTGCAACCTTAGGAAAGTCATTTTACCTCTACAGGATGGGAAGTGCAACAAAGATTCTCAAATACTTGTTAAAAAGCACTCTAGGAAACCCTTGATGTTGTTATACCTCTATCATGTCATTCACCCCTTAGCACATCCTATACTTAAAACTAGAATGAAAGATCATCAACCGTTCCCTGTAGTTGAATTTTAAAGAGTGAGAAAGATCTAAAGAAATGATCAAACCTAGCTATTCATCCATATTCACCAGGAAGTTTATTCAAAATATAAACGAATAATTTGGGTCTTACCTTCACCTCTTAAATCAGGACTTTTGGGGAATGGAGTCTGGAATCTCATCTTCCTGATAAGCTCTACAGGTGATTCTGATGCATGAACAGAGGTGCTGTCTGAGGTGCCTGGACAGCCTTACATGGATTCTAGGGGATCAGCATAGTGACCCTACAGTTGGTGGTCTTTCCTTCTGTTAGAGCAGCCGAAATGTGGTGCAGAGGTTGGGGACTTGGTTTTTTGGGTTACTGGTGGCTTCTGCAATGCTGCCTCTTGCCAGCTTTATCATTCACCCTATATCCCACATTTTAATGGATCAGCTTCTGTGGATTCTCTGAGCATTGTCTGGATATGCAACACTGGCAAATTGTTGTTTCTTCATCATTTGGTACAAGTTTAATGTACCAAAATGAAAAAAAAAATACAACTTAGACGTAATTCACAATTTTCCCAATTAACCATAGCATGCTCCTGAAATCTTAAGAACATAAAAAAAATCTAATTATGTAGATGATAAACAGTATCCTTTGCTTTTTCCAGGTAGGAAGTAATGGGTTTGACTCTCTCTGGATTTAATGTTGACAGTATAGGACAGGATTGCTAATCATGCGACTTCATTTTCTCTTTTCACTTTCATGCATTGGAGAAGGCAATGGCAGCCCGCTCCAGTGTTCTCGCCTGGAGAATCCCAAGGACGGTGGAGCCAGATGGGCTGCCGTCTAAGGGGTCACACAGAGTCGGACACGACTGAAGCGACTTAGCAGCAGCAGCAGCAGCAGAAGCTGCAATAAAAACTTAGAAATGTTAAAACCTTTCTCAGCAAAATTATATTCTACATTTCAAATGGGAAAACACAGTTTGAACTTGAATCTCTTTATTCTTTTTCTAGAAATTTACCCTATTCCCTAACCTCTTCTGCTATTTACCTAGATTTTTATTCACTAAATACAGACATTTTAAATGTCTTTGGCCCCTAGGGCTCCCAGACCTGTTAAGAAATAATCTTTCCATTCTGGACTTCAAAACCAACTACTGGAAATCTTATCATCCGTTTAGTCCAATGCATATTAAAATTGAGCAATTAATTATCTCTGGTTCTAATCCAGTAAGCCTGTGCAATTAACATCTGGGGTTCAGTTCATCTTTTTTGCTGACTTTCTCATTTAAGGATTGGGACACAGTGGATCTCCCTAGAAGACATATTTAACAAGGATTATTTCCTGTATTTAAATCTTCATTTCTTTTAACCCATGCTTTGTTTTGTGCATATTTTCATTAACACCTTTCAGTTGTAAATTTTGTCCTAGGAAGAGATTGCTGGCAGTAAGTAACTTATTTTTTTCTTTTAATGAGGTGGAGGGTGAATTTAGTTGTATCCCTTAATTTTTTGATTGCCAAATAAGATGGAGTATGTCAAAATTACCTAAACAGCAAACAATTGATCAACTAAGTAATAAATAGAGACATAGTCATTAGCCATATGGTATGATTTTGCTTGCTCTGTCCTCTTGGCTAAACATTCCTACCTGCTTGCCTGGTATTTGAAATTACTCTGAGATTGCGTACACCATTTATTTCACCACGAAAGAGTAGGTAGACTAAGTATATAATCACAAATACCAAGAAGAGTTATCTTAGGAGCCTGATTTCACATTAGATTATAATGAATGAAGGGACTCTTTCTTTCCTCTGATAGCAGGAATAATCAGAGATGGACTCTGAAAGGTAGATTGTCTCACTTTTAAGTAAACAGTGGCTGAAGGAGGCTGAGAAAGAAGGAAACTGCATACAGAGAAGCAAGGAAAGGGAGGCTTGACTTTATTGTCTTTACTAGAATCTAGGTAGTGAGTGATGCTTACTGTTGAGAAAGCCTTATTTCCCAGTTCCACCAGATGGGGCTCCAGCCTTTTTCATAGCAAGCTTATATGTCACCTCCTCTGAGAAGCCTTCCTGGTTTTCAACTACAATATCGGTTCCCATGCCTTTATGCTTCTATTTCTACTTTACTTACAGTGAAAACATTATACCACCATGTGCCTCTTTTCCCAGAAAATTTCATTTCAGGAGTTATTTCTGTGTCTACTGTTGCTTTTTCTCTGTCACAGTCTCCTAGCACAATATAATGATCTACAGTAAAGGTTAACAGATTTAATATATAGAGAGAGTATTTATGATATCACAGAAACTATGATCTTCTAAATATGTTTCTATTTATTAAGGAATATTTGAAAAATACAGGAAAAATAAAAAGAGGAAACAAGTCCACATTAATTCTGTTTCTCAGACAACACCGTTCTTAACAATCAGGTGAATTTCCTCCCATCGTTCCATTATTGTTGTTCAGTTGCTCAGTCGTGTCTGATTCTTTGTGACCCCATGGACTCTTGCACTCCAGGCTTCCCTATCCTTCACCCTCTCCTGGAGCTTGCTAAAACTCACATCCATTGAGTCGGTGATGCCATGCAACCATCTTGCCCTCTGTCGTCCCCTTCTCCTCCTACCTTCAATCTTTCCCAGCAATAGGGTCTTTTCTAATGAGTCAGCTCTTCACATCAGGTGGCCCACTGTTCTATAACTAACTGCAAATATGAATTTTGGGGGTCTTTTGTATATTTATAAAGTTTGCATATACATGCAGTCACATATATTTGCACGTTTTACTTTTTTAACACTTAGCTATGTCAAGTTATTTCCACATTATTAAGTACTCTTTGAAAACCTGATTTTGTAATGCTTTTTAAATATTAGCCATTGCATATCTGAATTTAATTAACTGTCCTTTTTAGTAATTTGGTTATTGTTATACATAAAACTGTAACATATGTCTTACAAATAATCTTTGTCTTGATCTCTGATAATTACATGGCATAAATTTTTGAAGGCTGTGGATAAATATTTTGATATTATATGCCAATTTGCCCTTAATGGTAGTGTATACTTGTGCCTGTTTCCTTGTAGCTTCCATGGATCTGAGTATTTTTATTGGAAATTTTTTTTTGCCTTTTTCCTAATAAAAATGCCATTTCATTGTTTAAAACTATGGTTAATTGAACATAGTGAAGTTGAATGTATTTTTCATATTGTACCTATCCATTTATATGTCTTATTTCTTCATGGTTTTCATCTAGTTTTCTAATGAAGTGTTTGCATCTTATCACTTTGTAATAGCTCTTTATCCAAAGATATTAGTTGTTAGTCCAGAATACATTTTTCAAATACTTTTTTCCCATACTTTTCTCACTTCATTTTGTTTGTAATGGTTTTGGGGTGCTGAAGGTTTTAATTTTCGGTTGTGATATGTATCATTGTTTCCATTGTCATTTTAGCATCATTATACTTAAAAAATTCATTCTGATCCAGATAAATAAGTTGTATTTTTTTTCTTCTTATCTAATGGCTCCATTTGCTGCATTTATTTCAGTAGTAGATGTGTGATTTATTTTGGCATTTGACAGGAGAAAGAGCTGTAACTTGTTTCCTATAAATAGTCAACCAATATTTCTGCCATTATTTGTTGTAGTCTTTGCTTCTCTGGACTTCCCTGGTGGCTCAGAGGTTAAAGTGTCTGCCTCCCATGTGGGAGACCCGGGTTCGATCTCTGGGTCGGGAAGATCCCCTGGAGAAGGAAATGGCAACCCACTCCAGTATTCTTGCTTGGAGAATCTCATGGACTGAGGAGCCTGGTGGGCTGCAGTCCATGGGGTCACAAAGAGTCGGACACGACTGAGTGACTTTACTTACTTACTTTGCTTCTCTGAGATTTGTACTGTGACTTATATAAACACTAGAGTCTTCCCAGGTGGCGCTAGTGGTAAAGAACCTGCCTACTAATGCAGGAGACCTGAGAGACACAGGTTTGATCCCTGGGTCTGGAAGATCCCCTGGGGAGGGCATTACAACCCTCTCCAGTATTCTTGCCTGGAGAGTCCCATGGACAGAGGAGCCTGGTGGGCTACAGTTCATATGGTCTCTTTCTGGCCTTTCTCTTCTGTCCATTGACCTAAATATCCTTAGATCAATAAGCTTCCAACTATTATAGTTTCACTGGTTATTTTAAAGAATTTTTTTCCCCAAAAGTAGGTTTATCTCATGAGTGGAAACTTTCTAAAATTCTCACTTAATTTAGGAGCAGCATTTGTACATACTAGTGTATGTACTTGATGGCCTACCTGTCAAAGCAGAGGGAAATTTTGTCTTAATAGGAATAAAATAAATAAATAAAAGGGTAATAGATCATTTGGAGCTTCCTAGGTAGCTCAGTGGTAAAGAATCCAGCTGCCAGTGTAGGAGACACAGGAGACATAGGTTCGACCCCTGGGTTGGGAAGATCCCCTGGAAAAGGGAATGGCTACTCACTCCAATATTCTTGCCTGGAGAATCCCATGGACAGAAGAGTGTGGCAAGCTATAGCCCAAGGGGTCTCAAAAGAGTCAGTCCCAACACACATACACACACATACCATTTGAGGACATGACACTGTTTTTCTTTATGTATCTTTATGGTACTTAAGAGCATGATCTTTCAAGATTTTAAATTCCGGTCCCAGTTTTGCCCCCAAGTAGATATAACCATGATCTAGTTAATTTATCTTTTTTTCTGTGTCCAAATTTTAAAAATAAGAGTGTTCTCATAACACCTTTTATAATCATGAAGATTAAGTAATTTATATAAACTGTTGTGCTTGGCTTATAATGTGTTGTTTTTTTTTTTTAATTCTTAAAAGTTTTCATTGTGGTTAAATATACATAACATGGTAGTACCATTTTAACCATTTTTAAGTATTCAGTTCAGTAGTACTGCTAATGCTTATGTATCATTGGAGCTCATTTGGGTCAACGATCCTGATCTATGCAGTGCTAAGGGCAGGATGCAGTGACTGAAATGCCATAGGACAAAACAAAAAATCCAGCAGACTAAGCCCTGCTTACTAGGTTAGTTGTACAGGTCACACACAAATTTAACAGCTCTTATTTTTTTCATCCCTTTTTAACTTAGCTACTAAACTGATCTAACTAAGAAGGATTTAAGAGTTGTAGTAATGATATTTATATAATATATGAGTTATAGTGTCTTTATTTTTATATCCAACAGTTTATTGAATGGCTGATATATATCTCACATAGTTATAAGTCATGTAGTTACAGAAGTAAAAAGAGAGACCTTCGTAGAGCTACTTCCTGGTAAGGAAAGAAGATGATATATATGCCGAGAATTAAATGAGAAAGATCATTGCAGAGCATCATAAGTAACATGAAAATTTGGCCATGGGGTAAGAGGACACAGCATTCAGGGGGTAGGAGAGGCTACTTTAGACAGACTGGTCAGGAAAGGTCTCCTTTATTAGATGGGGGGTTAGCAGAAGGCTTACCTGGTGGCTGATGTGGTAAAGAATCTGCCTGCAATGCTGGATCCCTGGGTTGGAAAGATCCCTTGGAGAAGGGAACGGCTACCCACTCCAGTATTCTTTCCTGGAGAATTTGGCAAGGCTGCCAGGTTACTCTGTCCATGGGGTCACAAAGAGTTGGACACAACTGAGCTACTTTCACTTCTCTTTTTCAAGCAGAGAGCTGTAGAGGACACTGTGGTTGACTCTCCACCAATGTCCCATCTAAGCCGGTAAGCCCATAGCCTTGCCATGAGTCAGTAAGCAGCCCAAGTTGGCCAAATAAGATGAACAGGAAAGCCTTGTATACGGTTACCGGGGAGGGGCCTATTCTTTCTCTGCTGCTGGACCACAAAGGCTCCGGCAGGCTTGACAGCTGCTGACTTCTGCTGTGCTTCTACTTGGGACTCCAGGATGCTGGTTTTTGTGTCTATTCTAGATGAGTTTACCCAGTTTCCATTCTATTCTCAGTCAAGTTAGATTGGTTGGGAATCTGTAATCAATGTTTCTCAGATTCTCTCCTAGTCAGGTTCTAGGTCCAGAAAGGTTCCTCCAGGTCAGTATATTCATGGGATATCTGACTGGTACGAGTGAGGTGGAGGCCATTTTTAGCCCTCCTTTTGCTATTTCGATTGGTAAGCGTGGCTGAAAATGTGGGGATTCCTTGCAGTCATATTCCTTTGTCCATTCTCCAGCTTTGTGAGGTTTAAGCAATGATGGAGGTGACAGAAGCAGAGCTCTAATCTGGCTTCTTGAGCTCTGAACCACATAGCTGCAAATACGGCTTTTCCACTTCACTGCATGTCCAGAGGCCAGTAAGATGGTGGCAGGTTCTTGATCACATTGCAGCTCTGAGATCGCCTCAGAGAAAGCATCTCCTTGTAACTTCCCTGTGGTCGGTGGGATTGATTTGAGAAAGAATTGACAAAGAGAGCGAAGAGAAAGAACTGACCCATGCTAGTAACTTCATTGTAGATAGTGAAGTGAAAGTTGCTCAGTCGTGTCAGGGGTCTGACTCTTTGCGACCCCGTGGACTATACGGTCCGTGGAATTCTCCAGGCCAGAATTCTGAAGTGGGTAGCCTATCCCTTCTCCAGCAAATCTTCCCGACCCAGGAATCAAACTGGGGTCTCCTGCCTTGCAGGAGGATTCTTTCCCAACTGAGCTATCAGGAAAGCAGCTACTTATCATATCCTATATTACTAAGATAATGAATTTCTGTATTGTTCAAGTCATTTTACTTGGGGTCTTCTTTTTCTTGCAGCTAAAAGCAACTTTTAGAGATATAGATACTAGGGATGAGACAATAAAAACCTGGGAGGATCTTGGGAAATGTCGCTTCAGGCCCAGAATAGGGTGGTGTTTGAATTGAGACCTCTTTTAGCCGTCTGGGTAGAAGTGCCTGGAAGGCGTCGGCTCTTCAAGTCAAAATCCTGAACAGAAAAGTAAGGTTTGTAGACACAAAGCAGTAGTTCAGGAGCTAGCCAGGAGGCAGTGCGTGTGCATGTCAAGTTGCATTAGTCCTGCCCTCCTCTTTGCAACCCTGTGGACTGTAGCCCACCAGTCTCTCTGTCCATGGGATTTCCCAGGCAGGAATACTAGAGTGGGTTGCCACGCCCTCCTCCAGGGGATCTTCCCAAACCAAGGATCAAACGCACGTCTCTTATGTCTCCTGCATTGGCAGGCAGTTGGTCAACATTTCAGCCTCTTTGTGAGTTGGTGTTCTTGTTTTTGTTGTTGTTGTTTTAAGACAAAAATACTGAATTTCAAAGTATTTAATTAAAGGACAACCATGTACAGCAGTTCACATGTTTTATTAGTGCAAAATGTGATATAAATGAAAGATATTTCCCAAATGCCCATTAAAGGCAAGATAGCACAGTTGACCCATTGCTGGAAGCAGTATCCTCTGCTTGGGGTGGAAACATCTCTCCACAAGCTCAGAAGTCTAGCACACATTCTCAGTTTTAGAAGGATGCCACCATCACCTTTTATTACTGAGCTTTAACTGCACCATTGGTTAAAGAGCATATGTTTATCAGAAGGCTATTTTTAACTTTAACTATTCTCTTTGCTACTGCATATTCTAGATTTAAGCTAAGCCTTTAACTTTATTTACATGCATTTGTAAGTGAATTCTTGTAACCCTGGTCTAAATTCTAAACACAGACTGTTTAGAAGACTGGAGAAATCAATATTCAGTGGCATTCTTTGGTAGAGAAACAATTTATACTTTTTTTTTTTGGCATAGCAGGCTGCTCTCTAATGTAAGTGACACATAGCATAGCTCACCTCTGACAGTGTGGATGTGGTCGTCCTTTCAGGTTCGCATCATTTTGAGAGCTACCTTATGGAGGACTCTCCAAGGCTTTGGTAACTGTCCTCATGGGGCAGGTAGAGTAGAGAAAGCTTAGCAGGGATTAGGTAGGGTATGTTTTTGATGTAGATGGAACATAAGATGTGGGCTAAATAAACTTATACATGCAATGTTCAGCAAATTTTAAAGCTAATCATTAATTCCTAAAGCGAGGGTGGGGGATATATTTTGAATGACTTTTGTGGCCAGCTCCTTTCCTTAAATAGGTGATGAGAACAGGTCTCAATCTCAGTGATGGTTAAAATAAATGAATGAATAACTGAAAGTTAATAACACTGTTAACACTATGTGAGACATGGCACCTGCTCTCTTAAAAATTTTATTTTTAATTTTATTTTATTGTTTTACTTTACAATACTGTATTGGTTTGCCCTACATTGACATGAATCTTAGGAAGTCACATTAGTATCTCTATTTTACAGATTGGAAACAGACTCAGAGAGGTTAAGGGCTTATCCAGGAACGCAGCTAGCAAAAGGCAGAACCGGGATTTGACTCTGTTTGCTTGACTCCAAAGTGTACCTTCTTTATGTCACCAAATGACTAACGTGGTATCTGTCTAGTAATCTTTGGATTCTTTTAAGAAGACACTCTTACCTCTCTTAATCATTTCTCTGAGTCTTTTTGTATTAATAAGAAAGTAGCGTAAATTTATTTAAAGCAAGAAAGGGCTATGGTGATCGTTGAGTTCTTCTTCATGTTCCAGGAAAGAACTTTGCAAATGATCAAATAATCATCAGATGAGTTGGTAGGTCATAACTTACTCGGCCTCTCTTACCTGCTGAGAGATTCACACTGCATGCTTGTGTATCAAATGTTTAGAAAAGCCCTGATGTTTAACCCAACAGCTTCCAAATCTTTCTGATCACAGACCCAAATCATCATTCTTGAGAGGTGGCCCAACCCCTTCCATTCACAGGAGAGGACCCTGAGGACAGAAAGGTCAAGAAAATTGTCCTTGGAACATAGTTTTTCTGTTTTCTACACAGCCCTGACGTTGGACCAATTTTAGCCTATTTCAATTGTGTGAATCATTGAATTTACGATCCAAGCCTCAAAAACAAAAGTCCTTTAACATTTCCCTGTAGTTTTTCAAAAAGCGTCTGTCAAAACAGTCAGCTTAAAATGCCACTTTGGGCAATTATTGTCTTATTTAAAGAAAGGGAGAGGACTACTGTAAACATGTCACTGGTTTACTTCTGCTGGCTCCAGGGGGTTAGCAACCAACAGAGAGCTCAGCTTCAGCTACTGACTGTAAGGAGAAAAAAAAAGCTTCACCTCCAGAAAGGTCAGATTTCTGCAGACACAAGCAGGCTAGCTGAGAACAGGGTTTCTGGGTCCCTTGAGTTCCATTTTCGCCTTCTCATCTTGCTAAGTCTCACTACTTTAAGATACTTCTTTACACACAAGCCATTTTCTGCAGCATTTAAGAAAACCATTAACCACTTGGTTGTGCCCAGCCCCTTCTCTGTTCTGCTTTGCTAGACCTGCTGGGACTGGAGGCCTTTGGACTAGGAACCCTAAGGGTTGTTGTCTTTCCAGTTATTTTGCCCAAGAAATATCTCCTATTTATTCTCTCTTTAGGAATAAGCCAGAGATAGCTTCATTTCTTTTTTCCGCTCCCTTAGGCTTACTTATAGTGTCAAATGGAAAATTATTTCACGTTTGGAAGTGAGTTTTATGGAGCTTAATTCCCTCTGAGATGCATGAAGTGACTTGACAAGTTCAAATACAGACTTCGCTGGCAAATTCCTTGTGTGAGTGATGTTAACAGAAGAACCAGTATTTCTTCTTGGACTCTTCTGCTGAACTTAAAAAATCAGCCCCATTTTCAGACCTGAGGTGTGGCGGAAGAAACATCCTGGCTGAAAAAGCCTTTCCCTGTTGTCATTTTCACCCCTTTCTCTCCCTCCCCTTGCTCTCGCTCATGCATCTAGAGCAGGATTAACAGCGTGTGTGGCCCTCTGATTCTGTGGGGACTGGCTTGGGTTGTCTTTAGGAAATGGCGAATTGCTAGATTGACAGTGAAAGCTCAGGAATTCAAGTGGCTAAGGTGGCGCTAGTGGTTAAGACCCCGTCTGCCAATGCAGGAGACATAAGAGGCTCAGGTTCAATCCCTGGGTCAGGAAGATCCCCTGGAGGAGGGCATGGCAACCCACTCCAGTATTCTTGCCTGGAGAATCCCACGGACAGAGGAGCCTGATGGGCTACAGTCCACAGGGTCACAGAGTCAGACACGACTGAAGCGACTTAGCACCGACAGCCGATACTTAGAAGAAACTAAGGTGGGTTTGATAGCTAGGAAATGAAAATGACAACACATTTTAGCAAAGTCAGTCAGGCCAGGAGGCCCCTGTGCTATACAGGTTTGGGCAGGAAAGTCGGAAGGATATGGCTGGTAATGGGAAATAGGCACTGGATATCCAACCAAGAGTCCACACGGGAACAATTGCAGCAAAATAGGATGGGGTGAGTACTGGATAAGCTCTTGGATAAAAACAAAGCAAATACACAGAAATGACTTACTTTTGTTTTTGGCTTAACTGACTGAGACAAGTTTTTTTTTAAGTATCTATGTATTTATTACTCTTGGCTGCACTGACTGGGTCTTTGTTGCTGCTCACAGACCTTCTCTAGTTGCAGCGAGCAGGAACCACTCTCTAGATGCGTTGTGTGCACTTCTCATTACAGTGGCTTCTTCTGTCGTGGAGCTCAGGATATAGAGTGCAAGGGCCCAGTATTTGTGGAGCACAGCCTTAATCGGCATGTCGAATCTTCTCGGACGAGGGACTGGACCCGTGTTCCTTGCACTGGCAGGTGGATTCTTAACTTCCGAAACACCAGGGAAGTCCTAGAACTAACTTTTGAGCTATCGCTGAACTACTTTCAGGAGTCCTCAAAAAGTTACTCCTACAAGTACAGAATCTTAAATTGTATCTAAAACTCTGCTCTTCTTCCTCAATTTAGAGAGACTCCCTCAAAAACTCCAAGGGAAAAAAAATAATGCTTTTTTAAAATAAAGATAACTGTCAAATGTATTCACTGAATTAGCTTTTACAGTCCATGGGGTGGCAGAGAGTCAGACATAACTGAGTGAGCATGCAAGTAATTTTACTGGGATGATGCATATGGTAAAAATCAAGCAAAACTATTCTCCAAATCCATAACACTGAATCAATGTGAAATTGACCAATCTGTCCAAGTAATGAAACTAATGCATACCTGCCTGAAGATGAAACTTTGGAGACATTTTATAAGACCTTTTAGGTACTCTAACTATCAAAGCTTTCCCAGAATAGTGTGTGTGTGTGTGTGTTTTAATTAAATCATTAAAATTGATGTGTCTCATCAAATAAATATTGCTTTTTCAAAGCAAATTGAGAGTGTCCACATAGAAAGAAAACCTTTCTGGTATTTACAAAAGATTATATCGAAAAATTATTTGCGTTCCTAAAGTCTTTTAATCTCCTTCTTGGTAGGTTATTCTGATAAGATATGAATTGTATATCTTCATCTTTATCTGTAAGAAAACCTGTCTTCTACAAGATAGTTTACTGTGAAGTTCTGTCTGTGTTATATGCTCTGAATGTGTAGATTGATTCATCCATTGTGGAGGGGGAAAGTTTTAAGACTTTTAAAGGTCAAAATTTGTCTAATCAAATAAGTCCTTTCCTAGGAAAATACTGGCCAGGTTTATTTTCAAAAGCAGGTAATATACCACCCTTTTAAAAAGGAATTTATTTGCTTACTATAGAACCAATGTGAATTATCACTCATCTTTCTTAGTTATATTTAGCTTCCCAGGTGGCTCAGTGGTAAAGAATCTGCCTGACAATATAGGAAATGTGAGTTCGATGCCTGGGTTGGGAAGATACCCTGGAGAAGGAAATGGCAACTTACTCCAGTATTTTTGCCTAGAAAATTCCATGGACAGAAGAGCCTGGCAGGCGATACAGCTGAACATGCACACATGAGACACCAATATAGGAGAGCCCTATATTCCAAAACTGTTTCGTTTCTTTATATATGCAGAAATTTTCAGCAGGAAGTTTTACATTTCTAAAGGGCTCCTAGTCAAAAAGTATTTAAAATTTTATTATTTAAATTAATCGTATTCAGGTACTCTAAAGGTGGGGCAGGATTTCGCCTTCCAGGTTCTACATTGCCTGAGTGCTGGGTGCTTTCTGCCTTGCATCAACGTTGTGGCTTTTAGACTTATTCCTAAAAACGGGGGACCAGAGAACGGGGCAGGCGCCACATGCACCCTTTGGGAGACAGGATTACGGATTTGCATCTCTTCTAATTGTGTCCATGTCCTTGGGTGGGCATCTTCTGGTTTGACGTAGCATTCTTTTCTCTGAAAATTCATCCCTTTGCCATGAATATCATTACCCTTTCCACCCTTTTCCTCTTTTTAATGTAACGTTGGAAGTTTTTAGAGTCAAAATCAAATTCTTCAAGATGGGCCTTCAACTAAAAAAAACAACAGCTCACATTTATCTTTTTACAAATTTGGAGTTGAAAATTTGGGTGTGAAAGCTACTGCATCTCACATTTCTGTCTTGCTAACATATGTAATTATATATGGCAGATCAGAGGAAGTTGAGATCAGGGTAAAGCTAATGAAGAGATATTTCTTTACCAGTACCATTAGCTGGGCAGAAAGCACAGCTTTGGAGTCTTATACTCTTCTGTTTGGTCTATTCTGATCACTAAAGCCATTGTAACAGGTCAGGTGAGGTCTGCTTTTCTATATTTTAAATATGTGTTAGTCCCTCAGTCATGTCTGACTTTGTGAGACCCCATCAACTGTAAACTGCCAGGCTTCTCTGTCCATGGAATTTTCCAGGAAAGAATACTGGAGTGGTTAGCCATTCCTTTCTCCAGGTATTTTAAATATCAGTTCAGTTCAGTTGCTCACTCATGTCCGACTCTTTGTGACCCCATGAATCGCAGCACTCTAGGCCTTCCTGTCCATCACCAACTCCTGGAGTCTACCCAAACCCATGTCCATAGAGTTGGTGATGCCATCCAGCCATCTTATCCTCTGTCATCCCCTTCTCCTCCTGCCCCCAATCTTTCCCAGCATCAGGGTCTTTTCCAATGAGTCATATCTTTGCATTAGGTGGCCAAAGTATTGGAGTTTCACCTTTAGCATCAGTCCTTCCAATGAACACCCAGTACTGATCTCCTTTAGGATGGACTGGTTGGATCTCCTTGCAGTCCAAGGGACTCTCAAGAGTCTTCTCCAACACCACAGTTCAAAAGCATCAATTCTTCAGTGTTCAGCCTTCTTCACAGTTTAACTCTCACATCCATACATACTACTGGAAAAACCAAAGCCTTGACTAGATAGATGGACCTTAGTCAGCAAAGTAATGTCTCTGCTTTTCAATATGCTATCTAGATTGGTCATAACTTTCCTACCAAGGAGCAAGCATCTTTTAATTTCATGGCTGAAATCACCATCTGCAGTGATTTTGGAGCCCCCCAAAATAAAGTCAGCCACTGTTTCCAATGTTTTCCCATCTATTTCCCATGAAGTGATTGGACCAGCTTTAAGCCAATTTTTTTCACTCTCCTCCTTCACTTTCATCAAGAGACTCTTTAGTTCCTCTTCACTTTCTGCCATAAGGGTGGCGTCATCTGCATATCTGAGCTTATTGATATTTCTCCCGGCAATCTTGATTCTTGTACTTCTTCAAGCCCAGTGTTTCTCATGATGTCCTCTGCATATAAGTTAAATAAACAGGGTGACAATATACAGCCTTGACGTACTCCTTTCCCCATTTGGAACCAGTCTGTTGTTCCATGTCCAGTTCTAACTGTTGCTTCCTGACCTACATACAGGCTTCTCAGGAGGCAGGTCAGGTGGTCTGGTATTCCCATCTCTTTCAGAGTTTTCCACAGTTTATTGTGATCCACACAGCCAAAGGCTTTGGCATAGACAGTAAAGCAGAAATAAATGTTTTTCTGGAACTCTCTTGCTTTTTTGATGATCCAGTGGATGTTGGCAATTTGATCTCTGGTTCCTCTGCCTTTTCTAAAACCAGTTTGAACATTGTATTGCTGAAGCCTGGCTTGGAGAATTTGAGCATTAAGAAATCCCAGCAAAGTAGAGACATTACAAATATCTTTGATCCCCCCCAAAATCAGGGTATTTCTGTTTCTGATTTTATAGGTATTCTGCTCCATATTGAGATAGCGCACAAAGCTCTTTTACTTTGCAGGATTATTGAGAGATTGGGTGTGTGTATGTGTGTCTGCCCAAATGTGTACATTTATTTCTGCGTAGTGTCTGTAAAATAAAGTTGACAGCAGCTTTACGGTTGGATAGGCAGCCTAACTCTGAACCAGTGTTTGGTTGGCACTTTGTTACCTTACACCTTTTCCTGGAGAGTTTTGTATCCAAACAGTAACTTCATTGTTGGTTGGGAAAACAGGAGTGGTCTTAATTAAAAAGTACAGTGCTTTCCAATACATATGTGAAGTGTGAGGAGCAGTTACTCAGCCAGATGTTGAAGCACCCAAATTAGGCTTAATTGTACTCTTTTATTGTTGGCTTTTTATTTTATTTTAAAATTCACTAAGACAGTAAGAGCTTCAAGAGCGGAATTAAACAGCCCTCTTTGATCTTGGATTTAACTGACTAAAGCTGGTGGAATTTAAAAGAAATATCACTCTCCTTTCTGAAAAGGAGGTTCGGTTCCCCTGGCAACTAAGTTGAATGGATTCCGGGTGACTTAAGTGACTACATTTGAATTTAACTTTGACGAGGTAGCTGGTTTCCCTGGTTTTCACTGTGGATAACAAAGTCTCAGCTGGCATAAAGGGAGGTCTAAAAAGGTCTTAGTTTCTCTTTCTGATCTCACATTCTCAGAGGTTATTAATTGAATTTTGCTTGATTTCAATACTATTTTTAGTATGAATTCTCAACCCTTCATCATTTAGCAATTGTTCTTTTCCTGTCCTTTTGGATCACATTGTAATTCTCAGTGATAAAGACACGTCTCCCTCCTTGCTCTATTCCTCTTTTTTCTAGAAGACAATTGATAGTAAAAAGTAGCATTTAACTCATGCTCCCTGCAACTTTTTCTCGTTGTGTGTTCAAGTCAATCTCATGCTACTCATGATACAGTCAGTTATAGAAATTTGAAATGATTAAGGTCATCTCAAAGGTAGTTACCACCAAGGCACAGAACAAAGACATTGAAAACTAAATAGATTTCTTTACCTTAAGTAAGTTCCAGCACAGAGTTGGCATTTAATGAACATGGGTTGGTTGATGATAGGTTGACAAGGTGGCTTTCTCAAGGCTCCAAGTGCCATTTGGTGATGAAAATGAAATGAAAACTTATTGTTGGTCAATTGTTTAGTCTGTAGAATATGGGTTTGGTAACAGAATGTTTTGAGGGTGGGCATGACTGTGTGCTAAATTGCTCAGTCATGTCTGACTCTTTGTGATCCTATGGACTAGCCCACCAGGCTCCTCTCTCCATGGGATTCTCCAGGCAAGAGTGATAGAGTGGGTTGCCGTGCCCTCCTCCAGGGAATCTTCCCAATCCAGGGATCATACCTGCATCTCTTATGTCTCCTGCATTGGCAGGCTGATTCTTTACCACTAGTGCCAACTGGGAAGCCCTTTTTTGAGGGGGAGGGTGCAGCTCAAAATGTATTCTGAATTTTGTATTGTGGCAGAGTTGTAAAAGAGTCTCCCTTTCTCACTCCCAACAAAACCACTTAGGAATCAAGGAATATAAATTTGGAACAGAAATGTAAGCACATATCTGATAAAAGACCCATTATGCCCAAGCATTGCTTTCCTTCTGCCTCAAAGTTACCTGCAAGGATATGCCTTCTAATTCAGAAAATTATCTCCTTTTTAGAAGTGATAGGATTGTGTTCCTACAAGATACGTCTAACATTGATTTAACTTAATATTTAATTGAAAGGCAAATGAAAACATATTATGGGGGGCAGTATATGTGAAGTATCTATCAAGCAAAAAGATACATCTGTCACTATAGGAGCACAGCCATCTTGTTCCATAGTACACAGGAGGGAAAGCTACCTAGAAAGGAGAATGTAGGAAAAAGGGTGGTCCAGATCAATCTGACAGGTGTGCTACAGGCTACTTTTTTTTTAAGAAGGAGGAATGGGATCATAAGCATCATAATTTTCATAGTGCAGTGGTGAATAGTATTAACTGTTACAAGTGCTCAGAAATAAAGAGTTTGGGAATTGTTTGTCTTTTGACAGTTCCCCATAGAGAGCATTCAATGTATGAGCAGTTAAATGTATTCTTGACTATAATTATGATTTTATCTAACACAAGACTGAAGTACTTTGTGATGTAGGTGTGTTATTTCTCTTTATTAAAAAAAAAATTTCCTGCACATCCTTTTTCATTTTATTCTCCCTTGAATTTTATAATGATCTTAGTGACAATAGTCTTTATGAATCTAAGAATGAGAATGAAAGGAAGCTCTACAGTGGGAGTGTTATTGACATCAGTGACCTTTATTGCTAAGAGATGCTCTATTATGCATTAAAGATGAAGGCTGTTTTTAAAGTCTTACTCATTTAGCATTAATTTTCCAAAACAGCTTAATGGGCATGTCAAGTACTTTGAATTTGAAGACTCTTACTTTACATCTTCAAGGAGTTTTGGGTTATGGTTGTATATGCTCAGGGTCCTGGAGGCCCTCCTAGAAACACAAGTAAGGAATGTCAGATCATTTTGGATTAAGTGTCTCCAAGCACTAGAAGTGAAAGTGATAAGTGCTTGGCTATGTGCTCAGTGTTGCCTTCTTCCCCTCTGTCCCCGTGTGTATCATTAGGAATTCATTCCTTTCTTACACACCCACAACACTCTGTTCAGTTCAGTTCAGTTCAGTCGCTCAGTCGTGTCCGACTCTTTGCGACCCCATGAATCGCAGCACACCAGGCCTCCCTGTCCATCACCAACTCCCGGAGTTCACCCAGACCCACGCCCATGGAGTCAGTGATGCCATCCAGCCATCTCATCCTCTGTCGTCCCCTTCTCCTCCTGCCCCCAATCCCTTCCAGCATCAGGGTCTTTTCCAGTGAGCCAGCTCTTGGCAACACTCTGTACTTATCGCTAAATGGTCTACTGTTTGATTTAGCCAACTTGGCTGCTCCCAGCGCTGGAAACCCTCAGCCTTTTCCTTCACTGAGCCTAGTGGTTGGTATATGGATAGTGCTCAATAAATGACAGTTAAATTGAACTCACTTGCGTGTTTAGCATTTATTGAATGCCTTCTGCATGCCAGTTTTTATGCTGAAGATCCATGTATGATATAGCTTTCTTTGATACACTCTTAGTACTCACCCACTGGAAGGCAGATGTTTTAACATATTGTAGCTACATTTAACTTAACCTTGGGACCACAAAATTCCTTTGAAATCTTAGAGGAAATGACAGTTAAGCTGGGCCTTGAGCAGTTGAGGACTTGATTTGGGTAGAGGAAAAGATGTCCCAGCAAGAGACAAGAGCTGATATAGAATTACAGAGCCAAGAAAAAAAGAGCAACTTATTCACGTGAAAGCAAAGGGCTCAGTGCATTGTATGTAACAGGTTGATGAGGTTGGAAAGAGAGACGGGAGCCCAGGTTTGTACAGACCTTGTGATGGAACGTGGGTTCATTGGTTTGTTCTTTTCACAGATATTATTTGCATCTATGTGATAAATTTCAGATCAATGGGTGATACAGTGTCAAATGAAATTAACAAAGTCTGTGTCCCATGAAACTTACAGATCAGTAGGGAAAACAGAAGATAAATCCTTATACATATATAAGGACAATAATTGAAAACTGAGTAATGAATCCCAGGAAGAAAAATACATGTAGAAAATAGCAGAAGTAGAGTAAGAAGGCAGAGGTGCTTGCAAAAAGTGTAGTCAGAGTGGACACTCTGAGGAGGTGGCACTCAGCTGGGCTCTAAAGGAGGAGCAGGAGGCCTCAAGGGAGAGGTGAGAGAAGGGAACTCTGGGCCTGGGAAACAGCAAGTGCTAAGCCACGAGAGGAGACCAGCAGCCTGAGCCTAGAAAGAGTGACAGAGAGTGGCACAAGGTGGGCCCGGCCTTCTGGACATGGGCCACGTCACAGCGCGCAAGGATTTGCTGGCCAGTAGGGCATTCTCAGTGCGGGCAGAGTCCTTGAGGCGGAGGGGACAGTGATCGACCTTTGTCTCTGGCTGCTCTAGGGAGAAGGGATGAATTGGGCGTGAGGGGACCCTGGGAGGCCATTTGGGAGAGGATGTGGCAGTCCTCTCCGGGTCAGAGGCCATGCATGGCGGTTAGCACTGGGGTGGTGGAATTTTGGATGGAAATAAACAGACAATTTCAGACTATAGTTTGGAAATAAAACCAAGAGGAATGTGACCAAGTGAATATTCTTTGCCTGCAGAATAGGACCTTAGCTGTAAATGGCTTCATATGTAACTATTCTGCAGTAGAAAGGGAAAGTAGGTCTTTAACGTCAAACATGCCACATTAGGAAAATAAAATTGGGTGAAACAAGGGCATATCCATCTTTGCTTTAATTTTGCCTGATTGTTCTAACAAAGCTTTACCTGTCAGTTTCAGGGGTAAGAAAAGGAGTCATGACTTTACTGTTAGTAAGAGGGGAATGAATCCATTTTCGTGTCCAGGTAACCATTGTCCTCACAGCCCCTTTGACTCCAAGGCAGAGAATTCTTGGTCATTTGTGATGTTTCTGGTGCACGACCATAGAGGAGACTCCATAGAATGAGAGAGCTTGCTCAATTCAAGGTCATGTGGTAAGGCAAAGAAGGGTGCCCTGAACATGCTTGCAGGTGGAAACCACTTAGGGTTTTTAAAAAGCAGCTTTTGTAAATAATGCAATTCTAGACTTGTCCGAATGCCAAAAGCAAATGATTTCGTTTGCACTTTGGCACCAGTGAAGAATTTTATGGCTTCAGACACTCACAACAAATTTTATAACGCCACTTCTTGGCTGGAGAAGAAGGCTTCTTGGTTCTGCGCTGAGCCTGATGAGAACACACCGTCCAGTTGGCCAGCTTGTCAAGGTCAGGGTGGTGCTCTCAGCCAGCAAAGGGGACCTTGATTCCTGACAGTAATTGAGAGGTGATCTTCAGCAAAGGAGCTAAGGAGCACACAAGGATCCTTAGGAAAGGACTGTACTGGGTGTGTAAAGCTTTGTGAAAGGTGTTCATTCAAGATAGAGAACTTGAGTGTCTGTTGTACCTCAGGTTTTATGAGTGCTCTGGGGAGGGATGCTCTGGAGGAGCTGCTTCCTGGGAGCTGACACTGTAGTTGGTGAGATGAGGTAAGGGTTAGTCACTCAGTCATTTCTGACTGTTCACAACCCCATAGACTGTAGCCCACCAGGCTCCTATTCATGGAATTCTCCAGGCGAGAATATTGAAGTGGGTTGCGATTGCCTTCTCCGGGATCTTCCTGACCCAGGGATTGAACCCAGATATCCCACACTACAGGCAGATTCTTTACCATCTGAGCCACCAGGGAAGCTGAGATGAGGTAAGACCATGTGCAAATACATCAGGTAATGCTGGTGAGAACATTACCGAAGAAGAGCTAAGGAAGGAAGGAGCAGTGACATTCCTATTGAGGCACTCAGAGAGGGCTCCATACAGCATTGGAAAGGCTCTTAGAGACCTAGAGAGGTGTGTGATACTGGACACTTTACCTTCCTGGCCTTCACCTATAAAGTGAGGATCACTGTACCTCCTTCCTGGGGTGGTTGTGAGGATATTGTATGATCCATGCTGAGTCTAGTTTCTGACACCAAGAAACTATTGTATTTTTATTGTTTTAGCCCCACCCCTGTCTGATATCAGAGAAGGCAATGGCACCCTACTCCAGTACTCTTGCCTGGAAAATCCCATGGACAGAGAAGCCTGGTGGGCTGCAGTCCATGGGGTCGCTAAGCGACTTCACTTTCACTTTTCACTTTCATGCATTGGAGAAGGAAATGGCAACCCACTCCAGTGTTCTTGCCTGGAGAATCCCAGGGACGGGGGAGCCTGGTGAGCTGCCGTCTATGGGGTCGCACAGAGTCAGACACGACTGAAGTGACTTAGCAGCAGCAGCAGCAGCTGTCTGATATAATCTTAACATTTTGCTGTCTTATCCTTCTCCTTGGATAGCTGCGGTGATAGATTCTTTTCCTCCTCCTCTCATTCCTTTTGTGAATCATCTCAATGTCAAAAATTGTTAATTGGCAGATGGATAAATTATTAAGAGATGAGAAAATGTAGGGAGGGCCTTTCAGATAGGAATACCTGAATCAGTAAACACTAGTACAAGCATAGGTGGGACATATTCTGGCAGCTGCACATGATCTCATTTGGCTAGAGGATTTGGTTTTGGGTCACAGAGAGGAGGTGAGAAGGGCAGGTGCAGGGGTCTGGAGAGGTCTCGCGTACCCGGGTCACCAGACAGATCTAAACGTCTACTCAATGAAACAACTAGCCTTTCCATGTTAGAAGTCAGATCAAGCAGCAGATGAGAGGCGATAACAAAGTGGTGAGCTAATCGAATGTTTACTGGAGGCTAACTCCTAGAAAACTGGAGCAAGATACCAAAAGAATACAGTGCACGTCAGAGGGAAGGTGTCCCCACTGTACACTGCCACCCTGGGCTCCTGGAGGAATTCCTTTCATTCTGTTCAGACCCCTCCTGGAGGCCGGAGACTGAAGTTGCCCCTTCTTACTGTTCTGTGTAAGCTTGGGTTGCTAATGGGTCTCGCAGACCACGGGGTGCTGAATTATCCATAGTGGATGAGTCAGTCCAGGTTGAGGCTGGTACCTTGACCGCAGTCTGGGGACAATGGCCGACGTCCTCACTTGAGACTGAAGTGATCCTCTAGATTGAGACTCTAACTCTTCAAAGACTCACGCTCTTCCATTCCTTCTATGCCCTAGAGTTGGCCCTCTTGTGTGGTACTTCTCCTTTTCTGGTCTGAGCTTTTCCTAGTCTCTGGGTCCTCAAACCATTTGCTGTGTAAAATGCTGTGAGGCGAGAGGAGGAGAGAGGGCTTCATTTTTAGCCAGTACTTAATGCCTTTGAGTTTCTGTATCTTCTTCAGTGGGCTTCCCAGGTGGCTGAGTGGTAAAAAAATCTACCTGCCAATGCAGGATACACAGGTTCGATCCCTGGATAGGGGACATGCCCTGGAGGAAGAAATGGCAACCCACTCCAGTATTCTTGCCTGGACAAGTCCACGGACAGAGGAGCCTGGTGGTTTACAGTCCATGGGAGTCTCAAAGAGCTGGACATGACTGAGCGACTGAGCACAGCACAGCTCATCCTCTTCAGTAGGAACTGGGAAAGGGGGAGGGAAACACAAAAACAGAGAGTTGCCAGTGGAATGCCTGGGAGAAAGAAAAGCTGCAGAAACAGGCTGACAGCTGGCCCCTTCCAGGCTACATGGAAACCTGATCTCTCTAGGGCTCTCCTCCTGGGAGGTGGCCAGAAGAATGGGAAAAGCCCAGCATGAGAAACAGGGACTCTGGCACTCAGTCCTGGTAGTGACTTGATGATACCCTGGACTAAGTCAGTTACCCTTCGTGGCATTCAGTATCTCGTCTTTTAAATGAGGTGGCTACATCAGATTAGACCAGTTTGGATGGTCCTTTTGTGGAGCTAACAGGCTATGTTTTTGCCTTTCTCAGCCCCTGAAAGATGTGATTACTCTGATTCTTTAACAAATATATGTGACTGATTATCTAGAAGAACATCGGTATTAAAATAGTTGAGAACTGACTTTAGTCCTTTCAGCCAGAGCTTCCCCTCTTTGGTCTCTTTGGTCCTCGGCTGCCTGGTAAACAAATAGCCCTTCTCCTGAACAAGACTTATTTGTGGTATTGCAGTTTGCTAATCAGAAGCGGAGGAATATGCATCTAAAAGAATTTCTTAAGGTTTTATTCACTGCTTGCTTAGTGGGGTATTATATTTAGCCACATTTTAAGGTCTCCAATTTCCTTTGAAATGTGCATGGGAGGAAAATGAGAAAAGCAATTGGAAAACAATAGAAAAGGCATTCAGAACAAATAGAGGAAGGCTTGGTAAAACCTACAAATGTTTGGGAAATACTTCAAGACTTTCTGCAGGGTCTTAAACACACCACCTGTTTCTCTCATTTGGGGCTTAAATGAGATGTATGCACTGCTTTCAACGCTATCAAGAGCTATAGAAGTTTTGCCTCCAAGTGAATAAACGTAGAAAATGCATCGTCATCACCTCTTAACTATTAGCACATCCTGCTTCAGAAGTTTTTGAAGATAAGACTTTATCTTGGTTTTTCACTTCCTGCTTTATAATTGCTCAGCTAAGCTAATGCAGCCCATTTGGTGTTGTGAACGTTCAAAGCACTCTTCTGCATAAAAGTCAGTGTCCCTTCATTATGTAAAACAGATATTAAAAAAAATATATTAATTCCCTGCCTCTACCCGGGATTAAGACTCCAGCTGAATCCTGAAGTTTAAGTTCCTTAGAGCTGCCCTTTTATACTCATAATCATTTACTAAACTTAAAACACTGTGGCACTTCCTTCTGAGGAGTCGTTTTTCTGTCTTTTTCTCTCCATCGCCTGCAAATGATGGTACAGCCCCCGTGGCACCCAGCTGCCACCCTGTGTGACTGGTGACCTGAACTCTCCAAGTCAGGAGTCATGTTGCAGGGAAGTGCCATGCAGTTTTGGCATCCGTTTCCCTTTCACAGGTGTCTTATTACATTTTGACAGGTGTCTGACACAAGATGCTGTCAGCCGGGATGTAACCTTAGAATGCCACGTTCGATTAGGGTGTCTCTGCAAGGAAACAGCAGAATGCATCTGAGTGCCTGATGCCTCAATATTACTGTGTTTAATTTCATTTCTGAACCAGATGTACTGCCTGGACTGCTGCTGCTGCTGCTTTTTCTTCCTTTCTCAGGTGCTACAGAAATAGGTGCTGCTTGTGCTCTGCCTCTAGAACCGTGACTGTGATGAGTTGTTCTTATTAAGGGAGTCGGATGAAGCAGAGCTGTCATCCTAAAATATATTCGGTGGAAGGCAGATCTGCTATTGTTTTGATACCTTCACACTTAATGGGGTTTTAATTTATCATAAATGTCTAGACTGCTAATAGCAATGAAACTCATTAGAAATCATATTCTAAATATATGAGATAGAACAAAATAAGTGATTGAGAACTAGATGGGGAAGGGCTGTGAGTGGGTAGAGGCCCCTAGAACCTGTGTACACAGTTAAGTCAGACATTTGCAGACACTATCATCTTCCCCTTCTTCCCAATGTAATTTGTTAATTTGAGGTTCCTGTTTTTTTTTAAAGTATTTATATTCAGTTCTGCCTGGCAAGTATGATTCTCATAACATATATATACACACAATTTATATATACTATATATATATACACAATTTATATATATATGTGTGTGTGTGTATATATACAATTTGTACAAATGAGAAGACCTCATTTACCCTCGTAGTAGTTGGGTAGACTTTTTGAAAATGAATCACTTCTGAATATTGGTTCCTTGAGTAGGCAGAATACAGAATAGCCCCCTTCTCCCCAGAGGCATCCATTTCCTAATCCATGGACAATGTGGATCAGTGTTTTTACACGGCAGTGCAGAATTCAGGTTGCAAGTGAAACTGAGGTTGCGAAGTAATTGACCTGAAAGTAGGGTGGTTATCCTAGACTATCCCAGTGCACCTGATGTCATCATAGGAGCCCTAAACGTGAAAGAGGGAGGTAGAAAAGGACATCAAACTGATGTCCTGTGGAAAAGATGTGAGTTACTATGGCTGATGTTGAATATGGAGGAAATGAGCTGTCCGTTGAGGAGTGTAAGTGCATCTCAAAGCTAGGAGGAAACCTCCAGAAAGGATTTCAGTTCTGTCCACACTTCGGTTTTAACCCACTGAGTCCTATGTCCGACTTTCAACATACATAGCAGTGAGATGCTATATTTGGGCTGTTTAAAGCCACTACGTTTGTGGTCATTTGATACAGCAGTCATAGGAAACTCAGGCAGTTCCTCCTAAGTGAAGCAGTGGTCTCTTCATTTGCTTTCCTGAATTCATAATGTGGGAGCATAAAGTAGATTTTTTTTTTTCCGCTTGGAATTTTTCCCTCTGTGTGACAGAGATGTTGTTGGCACTAAGCTGGTTCCAGCATTCAATATGTTCAGTTGAAGCAGACACGCAATCTGTTTTCTCCTTCCTGCTCCCTGAGAATACATGAAGGAATTAGTTACAATCAGCTATTAAGACCCTGAAGGCCGATCTTTTTTATTTACCGGCAGAGTCCTTTGCTCACAGTGAATGTGGTTGTTATTGCTGTCATTTGTGTTATTGTTTTGCTATGCCGTCTAGCTCAGATAGCTTAGCGCATCTTGTTACACTGGAATTTGCCCTTGTTTCATTCTGCTTTCCTTTACCTCACTTCTTAATCCTCTCCTGATGGTTTCTTGTAGACCTTGTTCTCACTTGACTCATCCTTTGTCGCAAATGTATGTCTGAAATAAAGGCAACATAGAGTGAGTAATCAAGAAATTCTACCAGGTTGTGCATTTAAACAGGTGCCTTAACTTAGAAATTGTGTATAGTAAAAAAAAAAAAAAATTACCTTGAAAATATTCCACGTCATCCCTGAACTACTACATAGGTCCAGCACTGCTTTCTGCCTTTGCCGTAATTGGTCTGCCTCCTATCTTTGGAATAGATCACTGTTGGTTTCTTGAGTGGAGAATTAGAAGATGATGTTGGCTGTGCTCTGAGGCCATGCCATACAAAGACGGAAGGTCTTTACACAATCAGATATCACACGTTTGAATCAGTGTAAAATAGTTGTATTTATGGAATGTGCTATATAATCATTCATTCAGCATACAGATATTTTTTGATTCATGAAAAATAAATTTATTGCATATTAACACATTGTTTTTAACAATGTTCAGGTTTTTAAAATTCAGAATCTTTCTGGCATTCATGTAAAATATCTTGCTACAGTACATTGCAAGTTTTAGGGTTTTATTCCCTCAAAAATTCTAAGGTTCTCCTACTCCTTCTCCTTTATTGAAGGAAGGACACCCTAAACAGTGTGCAAAGACATTTTAAAAAAGAAAATTAACTGAACAGAATTTTGATAGCTCTGCACCAACCAGCTTTAAAATCAGGACAGTGTGTATATATATATATATATATATATATATATACACATATATATCTGCTCATGCCAGGAAGAGCTTCTGAGAAGGCTGGCTGTCATTTGGTTGCAGGTATATCTAGAGGAGATTCTTGATCTATTGTTTCTTAAAATATCTTTGTCTTTCTTATTGAGTCAGGAGTAAGAGGGCCTGTGAGTAGCAGGAACCAAAAGCAGCTACCTGAGGCTGATTAGCAGGTTGGGGATATTGTAGTGCATGCCTGCTCAGTTGTGTCTGACTCTTTGCAGCCCTGTGGACTGTAGCCCGCCAGGCTCCTCTGTTCATAGGTATTTTAGGCAAGAATACTGGGGTGGTTTGCCGTTTCCTTCTCCAGGGGATCTTTCCAGCCAGAGACTGAACTCACATCTCCTGCACTGGCAGACAGATTCTTTACCACGGAGCCACTTGGGAAGCTCTGGGGGAATTATGGTATATCCTAAATCAACCTAATTCTCTTCTATACAGGGGCTGCCCCAGAAAGGACTTTTCTAGCCAAATGACATGGAGCCGTCCCATCCCTCCCCAGCCCCTGACCACCCCAGGCTGCCAACCAGTGTCAGTATCTGTTCTACATCCAATAGAATCTAGGACATGGTCAGGGTATTTTAGGTGACATTTGGCTATAAAACCAGAAAGTTTTTTTCTTTTCTTTTTTTTTACTTTCTTGTCGACAAACAAAGACTCTTCCTTCCTATAAATCTATCCTCCTAGCATTATTTTTTACTGCAGGTCAGACTGTCTAGACAAGCCTTAGCAGAATTTAGAAAGAGTAAGCTTATGAGAACAAAAATTCTCACTGGCTTGATCATTCCAACTTCTTAATATTTCTGAAAGTCAGCTCTGTTTCAGCTGAATTATTTGTATTTGTGAAAATACAGTTACTAATTAAACTGCTTTAGGATACTGCATTTTCCAAGGGGAAAACTGTCTAGTTCTTTGTCAGTGAGCTGGGGCCAAGAACTTAATGATCTTCTGGTTGCCAGTCTGAATACAGTGGCTGGTCAGCCACAATAGCTGAGTATGTGAGTATGCTGAGATAATATTTGAAGTAGCATGCAGTATTTCTTACCTGTTCCATCTTGCTTTGCTCATTGATTTCATGCACTTGTACCCTGAAGAATTTACCTTTACCCTCAAGCTGCTATTCTCACAATAGGTCCACAGGCCTTTGACCTCTAAGCAGCAGTAACTCTTGTCTCTTCAGATCTATGTTTTACCCAAAGCCTATGCAGTCTGATTGGTAGCAGGTACACGCTGAGCCGAGCATCAGAGGAGCCCATCAAAGACACTGTACATCATATCAGCTCTCCACTGTCTAAGACCTCAGCGTGTCAGTTTCTTGGTAGATGGCAGAGAGAAGATTGTCATCTTACTTCATTGGTCATTCTAAGAAGCTCCCTTCCCTTCAATTACTCATGGGTGTCAGAAGAAGAAAGAGAACACTGCAGAGGCATTATATGTTGTGGCACTTCAAAGGTGATTACTTTTTCTTCCCATCAATCATGGGGAGACAGTTCTAGCGCACTTGATAATCCTGTTTTTTCCAGTGAAGAAGGGAGCCTGACTAGCTGCCAGACGAGCCACCAAATTAGCAGTGTCATTACCAACTTTTGAACTCATTAGGGCTTACTTAATATTCTCAAGCCGTAGAAGGGTCTGAAAAGTAATTTCTCCAGTGATAGGTATGAAGGAGGCAATGACATTTTTGCAGGAAACAAATTGCAGATTCATTCTTCAGACTTCCAGGCCTGAAAACTAGGTAGTCTTGTTGGCTAGACACTTAGTGAGGGGTTAAATTTGCTTTTAGAATCAAATGCTGCCAGGTGATCATGGACCAGTGGGTGGGTGGATGTGTGGGTGTGTGTGAGTTATGTGAGCCATGCATGGCCATGGGCAGATTCCCCTGACTGATATCATTTTGCCTCTGAATTAAGAGTTAAGAGTTTATGTATATAAAGCATTGAGAATAGCACCCAGCACACAACATGTGCTACATAATTGCTGACTGCTATTAGTATTTCTTTTTTCTATTGCTATCTCACCTGTTTTAATAAACATATTTTTGTTGTTTTCCTATCATCTGTAGGTGGGTGAGTCTTTACTTCTCCTGTAATGTAAGGAGACTGAGATTTTGTTGTCCTTGAGACTTGCTTTCATTATTGAGATCTGTTTCCCAGAAGGCCCTTCTGGCTGGCTTCCTGGCTTCTATCCTTTCATCCTTCCACTCTGCCACCCATTCAGGATGCCATCTGCACATGTATTCATTCAACATTTATTGAGCCTGACCTACTCTCTGACAGACAGTGGACATGCAGAACTGGACCAAAGAGTTTCTCCCTACATGGAGTTTGTTATGTGCTGGGGACACAATCCACCACCACCCTCCCCCACCCA
>SJXQ01001076.1:125787-139330 GCA_006408695.1 Aepyceros melampus
CCCACCAAAAAAAAAGAAGAAATAGTGAGCAGATTAAAAAAAAATTACTATAAACTTTGAAAAGTGCTCTAAAGAAAGTAAGTGTACTGTGAAGTTGACAATGATTAATTACTTGTATTTGTTTGGACCACTGATGATAGCTCTTTATGTGAAGGTAGCGTGAAATAATTCTCCGTATCCAAAATCACCTTTTATGGAAACATTTGGCATAAGTAGCCAGCTGTCATCTCTCCTCCCCACATGTTGGACTCCATCTCATAAATGATAGTTCGTGGCAGCCTGTCATCATGCTTGGAGCCGCTTGTTTTTATAACTCCCCAGCTTCTTTTCAACCTCAAACCCACATTTGGACAAACTGCATTGGCATGGAAACACAATTCCTTGAAAATATTACCTCTGTACTCCTTCTTGTTCAAGCCTGAGTATGAATGTACGCATTCAACAAATATCGAGTCTTCTTGTCATGTGCCAGGCGCTTTTCTGGTGTGGGAGAGTAATAGTGAATTGTATGTCTAAACCCAATGATGATCAGCTTCATCGTCCAATTAGGTACGTTTGTTGGACATCTATAGTGGGGCATAGATAAGCTTTTAGTTCTTACATGACTTTGGAGGATGCATTGTCTTTAAACAAAGTAAATAGAAGGGAAGGGAACACTGTTGCCTCTCTCAATTAGGGCAGAGTCTCATAATTTTGGTAAGAGAGGCTCATACACAGTGTTGGTTTATATAAGGAAGGAGAGTTCGCCTCTGACTATGGAAAGCAGGGAGGCATTTCCAAAGAAGTCAGGACTGGGATGCTTGTAAATTGCAATTAGGGTTTCTGTGACATGGTAACGTGGGATGGCATTTCAGATGGAGAGGACAGCACTTTACATAAGAAATTATACACTTTGGGGGAGGAAGTAACCCTCGTGGCCAGTAGTTAGTGACAGCAGGAAATGAAGGTTCCCTGATAAGCATTCAAGTGTCAAGTGTCCTTGCCACTGTACCCTGAGATCTTTCTAAGATGGTATCTCTAAATGTAAAACTTCATATCAAGAGCCACCTTTACCTGAGAGCTTACCACCCATGAGGGACTTTTCTAATGGTTTTTCACTTACCTTCCTGGTACCTTTGTAAATTTGGTAGTATTGTCTACATACAAAAGAGGCAACTAAAATTCAAAGAGAGTAAGCAGCTTATTCAAGGTCACACAGCCAGTAACTGGAAGGATTGCTAAGAGAACCGTGGAAAGGCAGACGAGAGGCCCTTTAAAGAGTTTTGAAGTAGTGTCTCCTGACCTGCTCCCCTATTGCTATGTTTCTGGCTTTTAAAGAATATATGAGGTTCTGAAATGACACCACCTGACATCCAACTTTTATCAGACTGATGGAAAATTTCTGGGAAAAAAAAACATTCTGGGGAGAAAAGAACCTTAGGATTTGTTTTGGCTTCCCAATACTGCGAGTTAAAAAACGCTCACCATCATGAAAGTAATTGCTCTTTTGGTTTATAACTGCTTCTGTGACAAGGGTTTACTCTAAGTATAGAATAGTGTCTTTTGGAACCCAAGTGAAAGACACTGCAGGGCCTTTGGAAGAAGCTCACTCTTCAAAGATAGAAGCCTGGGTAAAATGATCTGCCCTAGGTCATCTTCTGTCTGCACCAGTCTTTTCTTTCTGAGGTTGTTGGTCTGCCTGTGTTCAGTCCACACAGTGCCACACAGGGAGGCCCACATCTCTTGAGCTGGCACGTTATAAAATCCAGACCACCTCTGTTGTCCCTATTCTAAATAGCCATGTGAAGGGACTCTGGCCCAGCTGGGATCAGATGTCATGATGACACAAACATGGCTGTGGGGATCTCAGCCCTTTGGAAAGGGAAAGCCATTTGCAGAGAAGGCCCTGGGAGTGCACCCTAAAAGATGGTGCCCCAGCACAGAGAATAGGTGGCCCCCGTCTTTGGTCTCTCATTAGGGAGAGTGCTGACAAGAGGTGACTGAAGTAGCAGTAAGGTTAGGACATCTCTACCGTCTCTAATTCTGAAACCGTTAAAAGAACAGGCAATATCAATGCAGGAAGTACGCCAAGGAAGACTTCTATTTGCTTTGTATCTTGGAATTTCAATTTAAATCTTTTTAAAATAGCAATTGTATTTTCATATTCGTAGTGATTTCAAAAATATTGTAAGTAGATGGTGTACCAGGCACGATACTCCTGTGTGCTGAGTATAAACTCCGGAATGTTTACTCGTATCCCTTCCTCTGTTTCATCTTTCTGTGTTCACTGTCACAGACTTTACACTCCCACAACAACGGGCTATGGTTTTCAACAAATAGTTTAGTGAAGGAGTGAATGATACCGAGTCTCCTTCGTATCACTGGTCTCAACTGGCCTGTTAGCTTTCCTGTATAATTGATTGGTGTCTGTTGGCCCAGCTAGAAGCTGACCTTCATGAAACCTCACCACAAGTCTAGTGTTTCACATGCAGTGGTTACTCCAGATGTATGTGGAATAAATGAATGAATGATGGCTTGACAACAGCATCTCATATAAAGCCTAAGTGGGAAGTAGTAGAAATGGGTTAACAAAAGTTAACCAAAGAGAGGAGAGTGAAAGGACTGTCTTATCATCCCAATTCCCTCATTCCAGAAGTTGCTCCTCTGAGCCTGTTGGCATTTTTCTCCCTAAAAATAGATAATTATTGCATAGCATAATATACACAGATACAAACATACAATTATATCTTGTTTCTTGTTTGTTTAACAAATGATATCAACATTTTGATTTTTTTCCCCACTTAATATATGATGGACATCTTTCTTGTCAATGTATTTATCACAGATGAGAGTACCAAAGGGTGAATTGGATGGGGAGAGACAGTAGCTTAATAACCAGTACAATGGAGCATGGCCTCACCCTTCTTAATAGCTGCCTAGCTTCTGCCTGAGGATGAATTCAGCTGGGTTCAGCTAACTGTAGCCTGCAGGCTGAATCTGGCCCACCATTTGTCTTTTTAAATAAAATTTTATTGAAACCCAGACACACTCATTTGCCTACATATGGTCTGTGACAACTTTTATGTTTTACTGGCAGAGTTGCGATATTGCCGCAGAGACTGTCTGCCCTGCAAAACCTAAAATATTCCCTCCATGGCTTAAAACAAACAAAAATCTTGGCTTACCTTTGGTGAGGACTGTCTCTGTCTTGATGGCCTGGCCAGGATCCAGTATGAAGGATAGCGCAGTAGACTTAGTGGAAACACTAAAATCACTTCGTATTTGTCAACAGTCGAGTTTCCTCTTTCTTTTGGCAAGTTTTGACAAGTGATCCAGGTAACTGGAAAGGAGAGAAAGAAGCTACCTTGTCTGTGCACATTATCATCTGTGCAGTTTCACTGCTTAATATTCTGCTTACAAGTCTCAAATGCTCACACAGACATATACTCCTCACATCTATTTGTTTATTAATAAAAAGGGCCTTTCTGTGTATTCTCACCAAGTTACTAAACCAGGGCATAATTAAGTAATTACCCATGTTTATTACCATCACTCAGTGAGTAGCTCACTGTGTGAAGTACGCAGTCTTGGAGTTCCTGGTTGGAATTCATCCACAGTTACTCTTTGGATATGATATGCTGGCATCTCAGGAGAAGTATAAATGCTCAGCCAGATGTTTCTTGAACAGGTCCTTGTTACCAGAGGGGAGTGCTAGCCTGGGTGAACTTGAGTTGACTTCAAGATCACTCTGGCTCTCTCAGTGTGATAGAAGGAGATGTGACACAGAGAAGGTTCCAGGTTTCCTGGAGGCTGATAAGCTTTGAAGGCATCCATTAACTGCAAGCCTTGGCCAACTTGACAGTAAAATAGAGAACTTGGGTTTTGTCAGAGGACTGGGTCTTAAATTTAATACCTAGAATGACCCAGAAGCTGGTATAAAATGCCAATCCAAGGATCTGAGACCCAGAGGTTCAGCTTCAGTAGACTTGGTTGGGAGCCTGGGAATCTGCATTTTAGATCAACCACTCAGGTGTTCTGCTGGGAGCAATTCCTGGACCAAACGTGGAGAGGCACTGGCTTCCCTTGTATTTATCTACTTATACCCTAACCCCTGACTTTCTTCTCTCTTCTTTGCTTTCTTTCACCTGGTATCCATGTCTCGCTCACATTCAATGTCAGGTACCAGGCACACAAGCACACACAGACCCCCAGGAGGGAATCTGGAACTCGGGCCTTCGCCTTTACTCCTGGAGTTCTCGCTCTGTCCTGCCAAGTTCACAAATACATTTCTCTTTCCCTCTCTCTCTCCCTCTCTTCCTTTCCTGTCACTGTCACAAATGTTTGCATCTAAGAAAATCACTGGCTTCAATTCTGGACCAATTCTACCATCAAGTAAATCACGCCCTTGGTAACACCCTGCTGGACTCTCCAGCATCATGGTGTCACTTTCTTCTCCCCCCTTCGCTTCTTCTAAGTGATCTTCAATCAGGGTTGCTAATCCTCATTTGTTTCATCCTTCTCAGGAATTCTATGAATTCAGATAGGCTATGACAGACTGGCAGCTCCATGAGGCCTGGCCTGTCTTGTTCATCATGTCCCTAAGTAGCACAGCATTTGGTTAATAAGGCCCTCGTGACATTTTATCTACCTGAAACAAATTCATCCCATCTAAAAATGGATTCTATTTAGAGACTTGATTTGATGTTTTTTTTTTTTTAATCAGATTTGAGTGTGTATGTGGCAGCTTACTCCCCTCCAAACAGATGGTCCTTGACTCCCAAACACAGACTATAATCAGGTGCATTGTCAAGCAAAATACTGGATTTTTCTATTGTTTTCAGTTTCCAAAATTGAGGGAGGTATTTCACGAAAGTGGTTTTTGAGATTTATGTACCTTGTTAGCTACTTAAACCCTCTAGTAAGTAAGTAAGTAAAGTCACTCAGTCGTGTCTGACTCTTTGTGACCCCATGGACTGCAGCCCACCAGGCTCCTCAGTCCATGAGATTCTCCAAGCAAGAATACTGGAGTGGGTTGCCATTTCCTTCTCCAGGGGATCTTCCCGACCCAGGGATCGAACTCCGGTCTCCCGCATTGGAGGCAGATGCTTTAACCTCTGAGCCACCAGGGAAGTCCCTTAAACCCTCTAGACCTTTGTAAATTTAAAAAAAAAAAATTTTTTTTTGGTGGATACACATAATGGGAAATTACATTGAAATAAGCTAGAAAATTTTCCTCCACCTTTTCAAGATTCTACATTTGTAGATTAACCCAGATTGAGTTCTAGACATTCTCCATCATTAAAATAATGACAGTAAATGGCAGGTTTCAACGTTGAAAACACATTAAAATGGAAAAATCTATAATTAGTACATTTTTGGAATGCACTTTTTAATTTGTTAGTTGTTGTTTCAGTCACTAAGCCATGCCCGACTCTTGCGACCCCATGGAGTGTAGCCCCCCAGGCTCCCCTGTCCATGGGATCCCCCAGGCAAGAATACTGGAGTGGCTTGCCATTTCCTTCTCCAGGGGATCTTCCTAACTCACATCTCCTGCACTGACAGATGGATTCTTTATGGCTGAGCCACCTAAGAAGCCCACAAGTTTTTAATAGTTACCATAAAACCATTAGACATTCTTGGGCATTTTTCAGAGCTCATGAATAATCAGAATGCATCCCCTCCCTTTCATGTTCTGCTTTATGCTTAGAATCATCTAGGCTTTAGTGAGGAACTGCAATTTCTGGTTACTCAAGAGGTTAGTGTGAGCTGCAGGAAGAACTTGGCAGTTGTTGGAATAACTAAGAGCTCACAAATCATCTCCTTCCCACGCATCTTTTTTGTTCATTTGGAATTATTCTTTTTAAAACAAAAGCTAACAAAAAATGAGGGGAGAAGATAGTTTTTTTTGTTGTTGTTTTTGTTCTGGAGGAGGTGGCAAATGAGTGATTAGAAGCAAACAGGAAGGAGAAGGAGGTGAAGAAGGAGCAAAAAGCAGAAAAGGCCAGGAGAGAGAGCAGCTGTTGGGGGAGTGGGAGCCCTGGGAGGCTTGGCAAAGGGAATCCCTATTTTTAAATGTTCTGAGACTGCTTTAAAAGTAAACACTCAGTCCCGCTTCTAAAGAAGCCCCCGCCCACAGTTGTCTTCAGCCTCCCACTCTGGAAAGAGTAATGTTGTCTTCAATTGTGTAGAAACATTTTTTAAAAAGGGGGGAGGTGGCATTTAAAAGCAGGTGTGAGGCACCTGTGTTCCTGTTCCTTACATAACAGCATTGTGTCTCCAAGCTCACATGACCTCGTGTGCTCACCAGATTGCTTTCAAAGAAGTAGTGCCCCCTAGTCATGTTGCTGTATTTTTAGATTCTCAAAAACAACAGTAGCCATACTTGTTAAAGGCTTCTTCAGCCATGTTTTCAGAGAAGGCAATGGCACCCCACTCCAGTACTCTTGCCCAGAAAATCCCATGGACGGAGGAGCCTGGTGGGCTGCAGTCCATGGGGTTGTGAATAGTCGGACACGACTGAGCGACTTCACTTTCACTTTTCACTTTCATGCATTGGAGAAGGAAATGGCAACCCACTCCAGTGTTCTTGCCTAGAGAATCCCAGGGACAGGGGAGCCTGGTGGGCTGCCGTCTATGGGGTCGCACAGAGTTGGACACAACTGAGCAACTTAGCAGCAGCAGCAGTAGCCAGGTCTTGTGCTGTGATCTTTGCAGGGTCTGGTTTGTCCTCACAGAAATATGAAGTCATGTTAACTCCACTGAACAGAGGAGAGACTAAAGCTCCTTGAGCCCAAGTGAGGCCAAGTAATTACTTAATTAGAAAAGTAATTTGTTCAAGTGTACTTAACCAGGCTTCCCAGGTGTCTCAGTGGTAAAGAATCCACTGCCAAGGCAGAAGAGGAGGGTTTGATCCCTGGATCCGGAGGATCCCCTAGAGGAGGAAATGAGAACCCACTTTAGTATTCTTGCCTGGAGAATCACTTAGGCAGAGGAACCTGGAGGCTACAGTCCATAGGGTAGCCAAGACTGAGCACAGAAGCACACACGTCCTTGTAAGTGGCAGAGCTGACATGTGAACTCTAGTATGGGTGTCGGCTCTCTTTTCTACCTTTTAATTTTGAAACAATTTTAGATTTTCAGAAAAGTTGGGAGGATGATAAGAATTCCTCTGTGCTCTTACTTCAGATTCTTAGATGTTGATTCTTGACTGCACTTAACTTCATCATATCCTCTCTCTATATGCAAATTGTTGTTCGTGAAACCTTTGAAAGCAAGTTACAGATGATGTCCCTTGCTTCTTTAATGTGTAATTTCTAAAAAGAAGATCATTCTCTTAGGAGAACAGAGACACTAGTCAAGCCAGGAAATTAACACTGATACACTTTCTGATAATATAAATCTTATTAAGATTTTGCCAGTGCTTTCTTTTTTTTTCCTGGTCCATAATCCATTCCAGGACCATACTTTGCATACAGCCATCATGTGTCTTAGCATTCTTTAATCTCAAACAATTCCCCAGACTCTTAGTCTTGTGTGACCTTGACATTTTTGGATCTGTTTCTTAAGTTGGGTTTGTTTGGCGTGATGCTTCTTGATCAGAGTCAGATTTTGCATTTTTGGCAGGAACACCACACAAGTAATATTTTATCTTTCTTAATGCATTACATCAGGAGACCTCTTGTATCTATTTGTCCCATTCTTGGTGACACTTGTTAACACTGATCATTGGTTAATGGAGTGTCTTCCAGTTTCTCCACTACAGAGTCATTATTTTTCCCTTTGCAACGAGTAACTTACTTACTTACTCATGTGTGTTTGACATATATATTTGGCATATATGTTTTTGACAACTTAAATATCTTTTCTGTTATAGTCTTGCCCATTCATTGTAGAATTCATTGATGCTCTTACCTCCAACAATTATTGTGATGATTGACAAATCGTTATTTCCTAATTAATCATTGCATTTGTATGTATTAGTTAGGATTCTACTCTGAGGAAAAAAAACTTTCTTTTCTCATCTTTTTATTTATTCATTTATTTATGTTAGTATTGACTCATAGGTTTATTTTTATCCTATGGGTTATACTTAGTTACTGTCATTTTGTTGTGCTCAAATTGTCCCAGGTTTAGCCAGGGGGGCCCTTACATGCTGGCTTATGTATCTCCATTTGCTGCCCCTCTGTAACTTTTTTTCCCATCCATTTCTTGCTTTCTGTCACCACAAGATATTTCAGGCTCTTGTAGTTCATTTCCTGTCCCATCCCTGAAATCAGTCATTTCTCCAGGGAACTCTGGTTCTTTCTATTGGAGAGTGATATTTAGAAATCAGGATCTGGATGTCAAGTGTGATAATTGGTACTAGGGTATCATTGCTTCTTAGCCTGTGTATATAGCTATGAAATAAATGCATGTGCATTTATACGCTCCATCTATGTCTGTCTTTCAGCTTGTGTATTAAAAACTACAAGTTCCTAGTGATTCTTTCTATCACTCTTAAGCCCTGTATAAGCTCCTCTACTTTTGCATGCAATAGCAATCAAATAGTTTCAGGAATCTTTAGTAGTCATTGTTTTCAATAATACTTTTGAATGCTTTATTTTTTTCCCCTATGGGAAAAATATATTTCTGTGTATACTGTTTTATTTTTTTTTTTTTTGCATTTCTTTTCCATGGAGACGGTCTTGATCTCTGTCTCCTGTACAATGTCATGAACCTCCGTCCATAGTTCATCAGGCACTCGATCTATCAGATCTAGTCTCTTAAATCTATTTCTCACTTCCACTGTACAATCATAAGGGATTTTATTTAGGTCATACCTGAATGGTCTGGTGGTTTTCCCTACTTTCTTCAATTTAAGTCTGAATTTGGCAATAAGGAGCTCATGATCTGAGCCACAGTCAGCTCCCGGTCTTGTTTTTGCTGACTGTATAGAGCTTCTCCATCTTTGGCTGCAAAGAATATAATCAATCTGATTTCGGTGTTGACCATCTGGTGATGTCCATGTGTAGAGTCTTCTCTTGTGTTGTTGGAAGAGGGTGTTTGCTATGACCAGTGCGTCCTCTTGGCAGAACTCTTATTAGCCTTATTCATCAGGCACTCTATCTATCAGATCTAGACCCTTAAATCTATTCCTCACTTCCACTGTATAATCATAAGGGATTTGATTTAGGTCATACCTGAATGGTCTAGTGGTGTTGCCCACTTTCTTCAATTTAAGTCTGAATTTGGCAATCAGGAGTTCATGATCTGAGCCACAGTCAGCTCCCGGTCTTGTCTTTGTTGACTGTATAGAGCTTCTCCATCTTTGGCTGCAAAGAATATAATCAATCTGATTTCGGTGTTGACCATCTGGTGATGTCCATGTGTAGAGTCTTCTCTTGTGTTGTTGGAAGAGGGTGTTTGCTATGACCAGTGCGTCCTCTTGGCAGAACTCTTATTAGCCTTTGCCCTGCTTCATTCCGCATTCCAAGGCCAAATTTGCCTGTCAGTCCAGGTGTTTCTTGACTTCCTACTTTTGCATTTCAGTCCCCCATAATGAAAAGGACATGTTTTTTGGGTGTTAGTTCTAAAAGGTCTTGAAGGTCTCCATAGAACCGTTCAACTTAAGCTTCTTCAGTGTTACTGGTCAGGGCATAGACTTGGATTACTGTGATATTGAATGGTTTGCCTTGGAAACGAACAGAGATCATTCTGTTGTTTTTGAGATTGCATCCAAGTACTGCATTTCGGACTTTTTTGTTGACCATGATGAAGATGGTGATTGTAGCCATGAAATTAAAAGACACTCCTTAGAAGGAAAGTTATGACCTACCTACATAGCATATTGAAAGGCCAAGACATTACTTTGCCAACAAAGGTCCATCTAGTCAAGGCTATCGTTTTTCCAGTGGTCATGTATGGATGTGAGAGTTGGACTGCGAAGAAAGCTGAGAGCTGAAGAATTGATGCTTTTGAACTGTGGTGTTGGAGAAGACTCTTGAGAGTCCCTTGGACTGCAAGGAGATCCAGCTAGTCCATTCTAAAGGAGATCAGCCCTGGGTGTTCTTTGGAAGGACTGATGTTGAAGCTGAAACTCCAATACTCTGGCCACCTCATGTGAAGAGTTGACTCTTTGGAAAAGACTCTGATGCTGGGAGGGATTGGAGGCAGGAGGAGAAGGGGATGACAGAGATGAGATGGCTGGATGGCCTCACCGACTCGATGGATGTGAGTCTGAGTGAACTCTGGGAGTCGGTAATAGACAGGGAGGCCTGGTGTGCTGCAATTCATGGGGTCACAAAGAGTTGGACACAACTGAGCAACTGAACTGATAACTAAGTTTTATCTATCTTTTAAAACCATTTCTTTTTTGCAAATAAATCACCTGCACTTAATACAGGTCCCAAAACTGCCCTCCCACCCCCGCCTCCACACATGGAAAATCAGCCTAGCTTTTGAAGTTAAATTTTCTTCAGTTATTGTTTCATAGGGAAGGAGAAAATGGATTTTCCTACCACATTTAAAACACACATCACTTTGGTGCCTCTTTTCTGTTTATGCTTCTCTTAGGAGTAAAACACAAGAGTTTGATATTTCTCTTCATCAAGATTGCTGTAATGCTTTCAACCTTTGTTTCTTTCATTTTTCTTTTCAAAATTATTTTTAAAAATAATTATTTTACTCCTAGGAATCCTCAACAGCTGTGTCACCATGCTAAAGTACCATTATTATCACTGTTAGGTGACATGAGGTAATAACCACCCATAATCTCTCTCTATACAAACACACATTGCTAATCACAATCTGTCTTTAAAAATCATCTCTCAAAAAAAAAAAAAAAAAAAGGGAGAGAAGAGAAGAGCAGGTTCCTTCCCTATGGTTTAGTTTGTTAAAAAAAAAAAAAGAAAAGAAAAAGAAAACTAACTTTCCTCCAAAAGCAACCTAATGAGAGTCTATGAAAAAAGTATGAATCATTTCCTAGGTTGGCTATTTAGAGAAAGAACAATAGGCTTTTCTGAATTTCAGGCATATCCAACTTAATAGTACAGTACTGGGATTCATTCTGAATATTTTGAATATTTATGGTGCTTGCTGTTTGGACTTTTTAAAAGGTCACTTGAAAATGAAGTCACTTTCATTTTAAAGTAGAAGAAGGAGAACATGAAAAAGGGAAGCGCTTTTAATGGAAATCATGATTGTCTGTTCTCCTGCGAAGGTCTAAGTTTTCGTAGTAATGGTATTTCTTAATGGCTTTCTTTATATCCATAAGAGATGATTGCAACTTAGCATATAAAACTATTTCAGCTCAAGGACTGAGATTCCCAGAACAAGTTGGCAGTCATGTTTACCTGGTACTTTTGTTTCAGCCCAAGTGACTGACCATTGCAGACAGGAACAGATCAGCGGTATTCACCCATAACACCTGGATACATATTTTCCTTAGTTAAACTCTCATTTCGTCTAAGCTATCTCAAGAGCAAAAGGAGACATCACTATAAGGAATCAGAGATGTGGCAGATATCATGAAAGGAAGGGAGTAAACTGGGCATTGTGGGAAGGGCAGGCCTCAGAGCTAGGAACCAAGGAGACCATTCTCTTAGCTTCTCTGTGTCGCATATAATACAAGGACATGCCTTAGAGAGAACATCCTTCTCCAGGATGATCCATGCTCACAGGGAAGTTTGATCACATCACCCTGGGAAATACTGTATATCAGATCCACCAGCTCTTAGAGCTTTATGATACACAGCAGAGTAGCAAAGGCTCTGAAAAGTTCCATGATAAAGAAAACTGTTTTAACCTCCTTTGACCCAATGATTCTCAAATGAATTTGACCATTGCCTGGAGAAACGTCATTTGAGACAAACTATTTGAATAATATAGAATTAAGTTGAATTAAATCCACAGAATACTCTTGCATTAGTTTTTTATATAATGTGAATGAAAAGTGACTGGATCAAGGTCACACTACGTTTTTTCTTAGACTCGTGGCCTCATGCATGTTCACATTGGTGCTTCATCTGTGGACCTTGGCTGAGGGACTGTTCACTCACAGCTGTTTACTTTACACTCATACTCTGTAGTCCTAGCATTTTAAAGAAACTCTCACTTTAAATATAGCAATTTGTTATTTCATTGGTTCTCTTGACAGTCAGCCTGCTGGTTTCACAGACAACCCATCAGTTCTAGTTAAGAATATGTCATTCTTGCCTGTGTATGACAAATACATCTTCACTGTTTCTGGTCAGAGGCACCTTGCTTCCAAATCTTGCTGAGGGTTTTGTCAGTCCAAATGGTGATGTGTAAAGGGGCTGTAATTGGCTAGCGTGTTAGTCTACTTCTTCAGTTCAGTTCAGTCGCACAGTCATGTCCGACTCTTTGCGACCCCATGAATTGCAGCACGTCAGGCCTCCCTGTCCATCGCCAACTCCCGTAACTTTTGGCTGTGTTTGCCGTAGTGCTCATTTGGTTTCATTTCTTTGTGTCCTGGATCCAGTGGAAGGAAGGGGGTGCATCGAGTGTAATAAGAGGCCACAGATTCAGTGACCTTAGTAAGTAAATCAGCTCATCCAAAGGTACGCTAGTGTATACAGTGAAGTTTTCCAGGGATGACACTTGAGGAAAGTTAGGAAGAGCTAAGAAGAAAGAGAATAATGAGATATCAGATATGGAAAGCTGAGAAAAGTAGTGGGGGAATAAATACCAAGAGAATAAACTTTTCTGGTTTCTACCAACAAGAAATGTCATGCTCTTAAAGTAAATGTCACCCTCCACATATAAGTAATTAGCAGGAATACCCCAAAACAATGACATCATCACATCAGGTGTAATGTGTCTCCTCCTAGCCAGAAAGGCAGAGCCAGGTGTTGTATTAGATGCCTTTGAGATGGAGATTCATTTCTAAAGAATAGCCATTTGTTGAATGGATGAGGATCTGAACAGATTTTAATTTGGCTCTGTCTAGAGTTAGGATGTTTGATGCTCTGAAGTCCAGAGATGGTGAGATGTATTTTGCCTTGTAGGATTTCTAATACGATAAGGCAGAAGAGGCTGGATGTAAAGGTCGAAAAGCACTGAGGGAGAACTAGTAGCAGGCAGGTTTAGAAACAGAGGAAAATTCCCATCGGGGTCAGCAGGGACTATTCGAGGTGAAAGGAAAACAAATGAACAAAGGTTTAATATTTTTTTTTAATTAATTTTTATTTTTTAGTTTGTTTTGCTTTACAATACTGTATTCGTTTTGTTACACATTGACATGAATTAGCCATGAGTGTACATGAACTCCCAATCCCGACCCCCACCTCCACCCTCCCGCCCCACACCCTCTCTCTGGATTATCCCCGTGTATCAGTCACTAGCATCCTGCATCCTGCATCAAACCTGGACTGGCAATTCGTTTCGCTTATGATATCACACATGTTACATTGCCACTCTGCCAACCCATCCCACCCTCTCCCTCTCCCACAGAGTCCAAAAGGCCATTCTATACAACTGTGTCTCTTTTGCTGTCTTGCGTACAGGTTTATCATTACCATCATTCTAAATTCCATATATATGTGTAAGTATACTGTATTGATGTTTT